>VMDO01017409.1:0-44966 GCA_007922755.1 Pedetes capensis | reverse complement strand
GACCCATAGTTCCTGTCACTCTAGCTGCTTCTGATACCCCATGACATGAGGTCATCTATTCTGCTACCTGCCTGGCAGCCTGCCCTGCCACCACAGTTTCCTGCTTCTATGGACTAAGATCCTCTAAGTGTAAGCCCCCAATAAATCCTTCCTCCCATGAGTTTATTTTGGTAATTTGTCTGTCACAGTGACACACCAGTGGAATGCAGGCAATGCCCTTTCTCAGCTGTGGGACAAGTGATGAACCTAGTCTCAGTTTTTTCACCTGCAAAATAGACACAGTAATTGTACTTACCTCATAGGACAGTTGTGAAGATTATACGAGATTAAGTAGGTTGGAAGTGAGCTGAGGAACATCCTGGATCCTAAAGTCTTTGGAATCCAATCTGAAGGCAGTGTGAAAACTATGAACATCTTTGAAAAAGCAAAGCAGTCTGAACTGTGCTTCTGGGACACAATACCAACAAGCAGCCAAAAGTGGGGTTGGAGAAGAGTCTAAGACTCAGGATTCCATGAGCTGCTGGCTCAGCTCAGCTGGAGCCGCAAGGGGGTCTTTCCTTCTACAGCTTTCTCTAGCATCAAAAGATCTCTAGGGTCTCTTCTCAAAAAACATCCTTTCCTAAGATGCTTCACTGTGCCTAGACTTAATGTGCTAATGTCTTATATCACACAGCAGTGGTCCCCAGCCTTTCTGGCACCCGGGATCGGTTTTATGGAAGACAATTTTTCCAGTCAGGGGTGTGTGTGGGGATGGTTTCAGGACACAAGCCGGTGGGGAGCAGATATAAATACAGATGAAGCTTTGCTCACTCACCTGCTCATCTCCTGCCATATGGCCCAGTTCCTATCAGGCCATGGACCGATACCAGTCCACAGCCCAGGGGTTGGTGAACCCCTGTTATTATAGTACAAGGATTCAAACAATTTGGGGAAGACTTTGTTTTAGGGAAAGATTTTAGTGGGAAAATTAAGACAAGTCCTTGCTTTAATGAGTACTGCTGTGTCATATTAGAAGCCTATTGTAATAGGCAAAATAATGTCCCCTCAAAATGTCATCACCATCATTCCCAGAAACTATTACTATGTCTGTCTTACATGGGGCCTTTGAAATGCAATTGAGTTTAAGGACTTCGAAATGGGGAGACTATCCAGGAATATTCTGGTGAGTCCAATCTGATCACATGAGTCCTTAAAATTAAAGACCTTTTCCTGGCTACTGAAGGAATGTGGGTGGCTTCTAGAAGCTAGAAAAAGCAAGGAAAGATTCTCCCCAAGGGCCTGTAGAAAAGAAGGCGGCCCTGGCAACACCGAAATGTTAGCCCAGTCAGACCCATTTGGACTTTCTGGCCTCCAGAATGGTAAGATAGTGGGTTTGTACTGATAGGACACTACATATGTGGTCATTTGTTGTGGCAGTGATAGAAAATGAATACATTTACTATGTGCCAACTTGGTGCTAAGCACAAGGGACTTTGCCCCTGAAAACCAAAGCAAAAACAGGTCTTTGTTATCATTTCCCCTGGGAGGACTCTTCCAGAGTGGGAGAGAGACCAAGGGACTGACTATCTTTACAGCAGATGCACCCAAGGGGTTGTGGGAACCCCGGGTATGAGGAACTGCCTCTGCCTGGGGATCAGAGGAGACACACAGAGCAGGGGACATGGGCAGAGCCTTTGAGGATGAATAGCAGTTTTTCATGTGGATAAAAGGGGGAAAGGCAATTTGAGCTGAGACGGCATATGCAAAGTCACAAGGATGTGAAGAGTATGGTGTGTCCAGGACCTTGAGGAGCTCAGCATGATTGAGCCAGGGGGCAGAGGCAGGGAGAGGCAGGGCAGGAGGCTGCTGAATGTCCCCATGGCAACGTGGAGCTTGGGCATCTGCAAGGTTGCTGCATAAGGCGCCCTTCAGGAGGTCTGGGATTATGATTAGCAGAAATCTCTGCTGTGGCTATTTTCCTACAATCTTATCTTGTACTTTAAGAATGGATATGAATTTAGCTGGGCGCGGTGGCATTCGCCTGTAATCCCAGCGGCTTGGGAGGTGGAGGCAGGAGAATCGCAAGTTCAAGACCAGAGGCAGTGTCTGTAACTTAGCAAGACCTTGTCTCAAAAAGTGAAAAAAAAAAAAAAAAAAGGCTGGGGTGCAGCTCAGTGGTCCAGCACTTGCAGAGCATGTAGGCACGAGGCCCTGGGTTCAACCCCTAGTACTGCAAAAAAAAAAAAAAAAAAAAAAAAAGATACGAATTTGTGCATCCCATTCCACAATAAATTCCCATTGCCCTTACAATAAAAATTGTTCATGTTGTTAGATGCTGTCAAGTCAGACCCGACTCATAGAGACCCTATGTACAACAGAACAAAACACTCCCTGACACTGTGCCATGCCTGGCACTATATCAGTGCTTCTCTGTTATTCATAGGGTTTTCAAGCATGGATTATTTTTGAGAGTGGGCTGCCATGTCCTTCTGCCTAGCCTCCAGTACCTGGTATTCCCAGGTAGTCTCCCGTGCAAGGATTAACCAGACCCAACCCTGCTTAGCTTCTGAAATCAGGCAGGATCAGATGCCAGGGTGCCGTGGCTGCAGACATTCACAATAAAAATAGTGATCAAAATTAGTTATCAGTTAAATTATGTAACTTCTCTTCAAGAAAAAAAAAGTCAATTCTGCATGAAGTGTATGTCAAGGAAGAACTACCACAGGGAGCCTGTGGTTTTGCCACCTCCCGTCTTGCCTCAGGGCATCCTGTGGGCATGTGTTCCCTACTTGAAGAAGAGGACTCGGTAGGTTTTTATTTATTTAATGAAGGTTTATTAATAGCGTATCAAGGGCTGTCATTCCAGGTACAAAGGTGAAGAAAGACCTTGCCCCTGGGCTCAAAGTCCAGTGAGTGGGGTGATAGCCATTTCAACCCTAGTGAACCCCATTGTGTGTTAACATATGTTGTTGTTGTTAGGTGCCATCGAGTCGATATCCGACTCATAGCCACCCTCATAGGGTTTTCAATGGCTGACTGTTTCGGGATTGCCTTGGGAGTGGATTTTCAGGCCCTTCTCCCATTTTTCCGGTGCTGGGAATTGAACTCGGGACCTCAGAGACTGCAGCACAGCGCCCTACCAACTGAGCTAAATCATAGCCCATGTTAACATATAGGGGTGAAAAAATGTGCAGTTGGATCCTGTCACTCTTTCCAGCAGCTGCCAGAACAAGTTGACACAAATTAGGTGGCTTTAAACAACAGAAACGTATCCTCTCTCTGCTTTGGACTCAAGCAGTCAGCAATCCGAGTGGTCAGCAGAGCCTGACTCCCGCCGGACAGGGAGGGGAGGAGGGGAGAATCCTTCTGGCCTCTTCTAGTGCCTGGTGGCTTTTGGAGTTCCTTGGTTTCCTCTTCTTTTTGCTATATCTTTCCAATCTCTGCCTCTGTCTTCGCATCCCCTCCTCTGTGCCTGTCTTCTCTATGTGTTTCTTGTAAGGACACCTGTCATTGGACTAGCACCCACCCAGGTAATCCAGGACCATCTGATCTCAAGACCCTTTACTCAATTCTATCTGCACATACCTTTCTTTCCCAAAAGAGGTCAATTCACGGGTTCCAGGGATTTAGATGTGGACATACCATTTGGGGGGACACCATTCAACCCACTACAGATCTCTAGGTTCAACAGTGACTAATGTTACTTTAGGACAGCTGCAAAGGCAGATAACATTGGAATGCTTTATAAGATTAGTTTAATGAAGCCCTAGGCACACAGTGAGGGGGATGGTGGTTACCCTGGGGCAGGGACAGCTAGTCCAGCAGATGTCTAAAGAAGATAGTGACAAGATCAGTGTACATTTGGAGTGATCAGCCTTGTTAGGGAGTAGAGAAAGGGAGGGAAAGTAGAGGAAGGGCAGGGTTAAGGATGGATGCTGATTTCCATAAGGCGGGCAGGAAGCGAGGGCAACCACTGGGAAGTTGAGTCTTTGCTCCTGCAGATGAGTATTTGGGACAGCTGCTCTTTACGGCCACTTTGACTTGACCTCCCAAGGCTCAGCTCTGCTAGCCTCCTGCTTGGGCTCTGGTGACTTTCCTCCCATGAGAGCCTGATGAGGGCGGGCTCTTCAGCTCCCCTCTTGGGCCTTTTGTAGTCACCTCTTGCTGTTCTAGACTCTTCCTCGGCAATCCCTCCTCCCTGGCAGGCCTAGAGAGGCTTGTTAGCATGAATTTCTATGGTGCCTCTTCCCACAGGGCCCTGGCTTGAGCGCTTTTGCAAACGTGACATCCCCACAGAGGCCTCAGGATTACTCAGCATTCACAGGCCGCCATATGCCGGTTGTGGGCCTGTGTCTTCCCCTCCCCCAATTTAACCCTTCTGGGTTGCAAGTTCCCCATCCAGGCTGGAGCAGGATGCCACTCGGAGTTTCTTTTGGCTCCGACATCAAGCAGCTGAGGCTCTGGTCTTGCTGGCTGTCAATGAGTCCCCGTATCTGTGAGACTGTGGTTGCCCTTGCTCAGAGGCACAAATTGAGCACAAGAAGCCTCTAGGGGTTCCTGCTGGAGCCCAGCTTGGGGTGGCCTAGAGCATGGGTCCTATCCCTTCCTTGCTGTGGGGTCAGGAGCAATTACCTAATGTCTCTGAGCCTGGGTTTCCCCATCTGCAAAACAGAAACCTTACTGGTTGTTAGGTGCCATGGAGTTGGGTCTGACTCATAGTGACCGTATGTACAACAGCATGAAACACTCCCCGACGCTGTGCCATGCCTGGCACTATGTCAGTCCTTCTCTGCTCTTCAACCTTACTAGTACTATCCCATAAATCAAGGGGACAGCATAGCAAACAGTGACTGGAAGTCAGGGCGGCACATGGCGGGACCAGGCCAATGGAGCCAGCTGACTGCAGTTAGGGTTTAATTGATGTTAATTCAACAACAGGTTATGGAACAGCTCCTCTGTTTCAAAAACAAAACTTGAGGGACAAGAGGACCTAGACATTGCTCCTGAGGAGACACTCCTACCCGAAAGGGGGCAGATCTGCAAACATACCCGGCCCGTGGATGTCTTCACTGTGCCTGCCTGCTTGCTTTTCTTCCTTCCTTCCTTCCTCTTTCTGTTCTTTTCCCTTTCCTTTTCTTTTTCCTCCCTCCCTCCCTTCCTTCTTTCCTTTCCCCTTCCTTCCTTCCTTCCATCCTTCTTTCCTTTCTTTCTTTTTCTTTCAAGTATTGAGGGTTAAACCCAGGACCTTGTGCACGCTAGGAAAATACCCTAACACGAAGCTACACCTCCTAGCCCCTTATTTTTGATTTTGAGACAGGGTCTTGCTAAATTGTGCAGGCTGCCTGCTTCTGGTCTCGAACTCGAGGTCCTCCTGCCTCCTACTTCTGAGTGGCTGGATTACAGGCGTGCGCCACGGTGCCCAGAATTCACCATGCTTTCTCAGATCTGCTTGCCTCTGTCCACCCAAGGGGCTGAGAAACAGTGCCCAGGGTGGCGAGCGGGGCCCACGTAGCTATGATCACAGCACTGAAAGAGCCTGGGAAGGGTGAGGAAGAGGAGAGGCCGGTCCCCTGCTGGGAAGGATGAGGCGGGTGCGAGTGCACACACACACACACACACACACACACACACACTCACACTCACACATTTATTTACACATGCAATCGCACACACCTGCTCCTGCTCCCCTTCCTCACATTCCTCCGCACACTCATGGACCCACACATCCCCAGTGGCCCAACCCGTGACACACAGTCAGGGAGACCTTGACAGAGAGACAGAAGTACCAAGACACAGAGACAGACAGAGGGACAGAGAAGTGCACACAGACGGCAGGCTGATGCTGTCAGAGGAAAACTGCAATGGGATCAAGAGAGGGACCCAGATGTAGCCACCAAGAAGGCGCGAGGCTGATGGCAGCCCGGCCCAGGCTTGTGTAGGTCACACTGGGCCAGAAGTGGCCGCAGCTGCTCAGCTGTCCAGCTGCGAGGTGGGCGGAACTTGACTTGTTCTGTGCAGATTTGCCAACCATTTTGCCCCCCTTTTTTTCCCATCCTGAGACAGAGTCTCACCATCTTGCCCAGGCTGGTCTTGAACTCTTGGGCCCAAGTGATCCTCCTGCCTCAGACTCCTGAGTGGCTGGGACTATGGGTGGGCACCCCCACGCCCAGCTAGCCAGCCATCTTGGTTCCCATTCATCTCTCCTGACAATGACCCCACCTCAGGGTTAGTACTGTGACCTCACACCACAGGGACACTAAGGCTTGGAAGGTGGGGTCATTATCCCAGGTCCCCAGCTTGCATGAAGACCAGCGCCCAGAGCTGAGTGGCCTGATTCCCGAGTGCCAGCTCTTTCTACTCTTCCCCCACACCTCTCTCCTCCAGGTGACGAGACCCAAACTTCTGAGCAGGCGGGAGCTGATGAGGGGTCTGGGCTCTGCAAGAAGCACTCCAGTAGAAGGTGCTACATCCTCCAGGCCCACTTCCACCTCCTGTCACTGCTGCAGGTGCACCCTGGGGACACCTCACCAGGCATGGGCTCTGAGATCTCTCCTCTCCTGCCCAGGCATGCACATCTCAGCCTCCTGTGCACAAACCTGGAGGAACTAGGGAGTCACGGCCAGATGCAAAGCCCATAACCCTGAGTGGAGGGTGGCAGGGGGATACTCCTCTCCTTCACCTTCCAGTGTCCTGGGGTGCCTTTGGCAGGATGGAGTCCCTCGCCCTCAGCAGTGACCAGCTGTCACAAACAATGTTGTTGTTGTTAGGTGCCATCGAGTTGGTATCCGACTTATAGCGACCCTCAGAGGGTTTTCAATGGCTGTTTCAGGATTGCCTTGGGAGTGGATTGCCAGGCCCTTCTCCCATTTTTGCGGTGCTGGGAATTGAACTCAGGACCTCAGAGACTGCAGCGCAGCACTCTACCAACTGAGCTAAATCCCAGCCCATGGTCACAAACCCTGGTAACCCGCTTTCTCCCTGCTCTGTTTTAGGCTTCCCAGCCACCCGGCACTCAGTTCCCCTGTAATCACTTCCCCAGTTAAACCATCTGGCAGCCCTGGTCGGGGCCTCCTGGTGCTTGGCACCCAGGGAACTAATGATCTTCTCCCCTCCCTCTTCTTCTTCCCCCAGGACATCAGACTCCTGCTCTGATCTATTGTTTGCTGGATTCAAGAGCCACCACCACCCTGGGGACCAAGCCAGTCTTGTTTATCCAACAACCATTAATTCTCAGCAATCATCTCTGGTCTTAAACCATACAAACAAAAAGGCACCCTCAGCAAAGACTGGGCTGGGATTTAGCTCAGTTGGTAGAGTGCTGCACTGCAGTCTCTGAGGTCCTGAGTTCAATTCTCAGCACCTCAAAAATGGGAGTAGGGCCTGGCAATCCACTCCCAAGGCAATCCTGAAAACAGTCAGCCATTGAAAACCCTATGAGGGTCGCTATGAGTCGGATACTGACTCGACAGCACCTAACAACAACAACAGCAAAGACTATCCCATCCCAGCAGATGGCGGGATAGGGTGGGAGTCAAGACGTCCTCCCAGCTTTGGCTCAAGCCCACCAGTCTGTTTTTCCTTGAGGACAGGCATGAGAGGGGCAAGTCACCCATAAGCCACTTAGGGTCTCGGTGTGTGTGTGGGTGTACAGCTGTGTGTATTTTAAAGACACATTTGCTGTAGCTTTTGATTACAAAAGCAAAGCATGCCAGTTGTCCAGGTTACAGTTAGACAAACTATAGCTTAGAAGCTAAAAGGACCACCCCACAATCCCATTCTTTCCACTTGAGGGTGGCCTGGTGGGGCTAGGGATCGAGCCCACAGCCTTGCACATGCTACATGCTAAGCAAGGGCTCTACCACATAGCTACATCCCAGACTGAGGCTCATATTTTTAATTTTCCTTGGGCCAGGATATTTTCAGCATCAGGGAAGGAGGCTGGATGGCTCCCTCAGGAGCTGGAGGCCGTATGAAGTGCTATTTCTTTTTAGGGAGATCATTCATTCATTCATTCATTCATCCATTTGTTCAGCCACCAAGAGTTGATCATTGCCTGGATACCAGGGACCGGGAAGGGCATCGTGAATGAGACAGGTGAGTTTCCTGATCTCCTGCATGGGCAGGACCCTGAGCGTTTCTCCTGCTCGGGAATATTCACCCCGATGCCTGGGGCTCCCTGGGAGGCCCAGCAAAGGGCCACAGCTGTTCCACTGTGCTTCCTACAGCCTCAGCGAAGGGCAGTGCTCACAACACAGGATGCAGAGCAGGGGAAGTACTGCCAGCTCTCCTGTTTCTAAGGCCTTGGTAAGGAGGCTCCAGCCCCCTGGAAGGTGCCACTTTCAGGTGCCATCAGATCCTCCCGTCTCATCCTGAAAGGCCTCGTTTCAGGCCCCCTTAGCCAGAAGTCACCTCTACCTGTACTCTGTGTGTACCTGAGGGTCTGCATGTCCGTGGACATGGTGCCCTGGGAAAGCTGGCAGTGTCCTAAGGTGGGGCTGCCTGGCCTGGCTCTGGGCACACACCTGCTGCACGCCCACAGCAGAGAGGAGGATTGTGGAAGACAGGGAGTGGGCAGTGAGGCCAAGGCCAGGGGCAGAAGGGTGGGAGACTGGGCTTCTGCCAGGGGGTCTCTGGATAGAACCTTCTCCCTTCTCAAAAGTGGGTGGGGAGGAGAGGCCGGGGCACGTGCTGAGGCAGAAGGCCCAGCAGGGGACCTCTTGGCCTTGCCAAGTGAAGAGCCCACTGAGAACCACAATGCCAGGAAAGCAGGGGGCTCACAGAGGATGCAATGCAAGTGGGCGGCCCTATGTCAAAACAGGCCCCAACAGGGTGTTTACATCTCCTTCTCCTTTATAAACACATGTCCCATGTATAAACACATGTCAAGTGTAGAAATTGTGCTCTCCTTTATCATGTAACAGGCCAAAATAAAGTTTTAGATCTCAAATTGAAACACTGAGGAAAAGTTTTGCTCCATTCAAATCCTCCTCCTCCGGTATGTGATGTTATGTCCCCTGCCTTTGGAACCAATGCCCTGAGGAATTTGGGTTGAGGTTGGCAGCTTTTCAGACAGTAGGAGGGACTGATACAAACAGCAGTGACTGATCGATTCTCCAATAGATCACTCAATGCCTGTGGTTCTGAAAAGGGCACCCACAGATGACTCTCAGGAAAGGAGAGCGGTCCCCATCCAGGACCTGGATGGCGGTTTTTCTCCCCTCTGCCCCTTTCTCCCTAGGAAAGCTGATCCCTCACTGCTGCTGCCTGTCCTCGGACTCACCTCCCCTCAACATGTTTTTGTTCCCAAACCACCTCTCTCCCTTAATGGAGTGTTCTGTCAAATTCAAGGAAAATAATTTATACTACAGTGTTGGAGACTGCTGGGTTTAACCATTCAAAAGAGCATTTGCATCTATAGAGGAGAGTTTGTGAACTCAAACACATCTCAGAGCGGTAGGCTGTGCACAGATCTCTGTGAAACAGGGTTTCTTCCATCTCCACGTGCCAGGTGCATACCGGGCCACTCCTCTCCGCTCTCTTCAACAGGACAACAGCGGACCCCTGCGCGGAAAGCTCAGGACCAGTGCAAGGCGCTTGGGCTCTCAGGGTGGGCGGGGACACTTAGCCCGGTTGCGCAAGGTCAGGGAGCAATCCCCAAATCTCAATCCCCGCCTTTCAGGGCCCCCGGAAGGAAGCCGCGGCAGAGGAGGGGCGGCGGGGGTGCCCCGAGCGCGCCTCACCTGTAGGAGGGCCCGTCCCGGGCTTTGATCCTGTGACACAGGGCCCGCCTGCGAGGAGGCGTGGATTCGCCCCATCCTTCCTGCCTGCCGCCCACCCGGCGCTTCCACGCCGCGGTCGCTGCCAGTCTGCAGCGCAGCGCCGGAACGTGGGGACACCTGGGACACCGAAAGACCCCCATACCTCGCCCCCTCGCCGGCCCCGGGAGGGGACGGGGCGCCTCCCCCGCCCCCGGCGTCGAGACGCGCTCCCCGAGAGGGCGGGGACTGGGGAGGGGCCGCCGCCCCCGCCCGCCTCCCGGGGCCTGGCGCGCGCGGGGCGCGGAGCCTGCACCGCCGCGCGGGTACTCAGTGCGCTGCGCGCCGCGCCCGACTCCGCCGAGGATGCTGGCGGGAGGCCCCCGCCTCGGCCCGCGCTCCCGCCGCCGCGACCCCGCGGGCGCCAGAGGGAGGCTCGGGAGCTGAGGCCTCAGCTCGGCCTCCCAGCCGCAGCCCCGGGGCGGGCGCGCCTGGCCGGCGCCCCCTGATTTTCTAGCCCTCGTCGCCGCCGCCCCCGGCCGGATCCCGGGCCTGACGGCTGGGCGGGCGCGCTTGGGTCGGGGGCCCGAGGCGCTGGCGGGGCGGCGGGGAGCGGCTCCCGGGCCCGCTGAACCTTTCCGCCCCGGGCTCCCGCACGCGTGACCCGGGCCCACAGCCGGCGCGGGGACCGTCCCGGAGCTCGCGGCTCCTGAGTTCCCGCACAGGTAAGCGCAGGGCCGGGGATGGGCTTCCAGAGGGCGGACAGCGCCCCGACGTCGGGAAGGGGCCCCGATGGGGGCTGAGGGTCTCCAGGGGCTGGGTGGAGAGAGGAAGTAAACAGAAGGAAGATGCAGGGATCCCCAGGATGGCTCTGGCTTCTTCCAGCTTGTAAGGATTGGGCCTGGAGGGAATTTAGTTGGGGAAGTCAGGGACTGAGCGATGACACAGAGAGACGGGGGTGTGAGCGATGGAGAGGTGGATAGGCCCCTCCATAAGCCAGAGACAGGAACCGAGGGTCTGGCGTGGACAGGACCGAGTATGTGTGCCGTGTGGGGGTGGCCGGGAAGGCTCTGGTATTGGAGGCTCCCGCAGCAAGGATCTGGTGCGAGGGGTCGGGGTGGAGTCCATGTGGAAACCAGGGTGGGAAGAAGAGGTGCTCCTACTTAGACATGTCTTTTTAAGTTACAGATGACCAGTGCCACCTGTGCCCCCGACACCCACTCCGCTTTCCTGCCCTAGGTGGCAGCCCTTCAGCCTCAGCCAAAAGGAGGCCTTCAGCCCTCCCCAGGTCTCCGAGAGCCCTGGTAGGTGGCCCGTTTGGCAGCCCTCCTTCTGTTCCAGGCGACTTCTCCAGGCCTGTAGAAGCAGACACCGGCCAGGATGCCGCGGAACCAGGGCTTCTCAGACCCGGAGTACTCGGCTGAGTACTCAGCCGAGTACTCCGTCAGCCTGCCCTCCGACCCTGAGCGCAGGGCGGGTCGGACCCATGAAATCACCGTGCGGAACTCGGGGTCTTGCCTGTGCCTGCCTCGCTTTATGCGGCTGACCTTTGTGCCCGAGTCCTTGGAGAACCTCTACCAGACCTACTTCAAGAGGCAGCGCCACGAGACCCTGCTGGTGCTGGTGGTCTTCGCAGCCCTCTTCGACTGCTACGTGGTGGTCATGTGCACTGTGGTCTTCTCCAGTGACAAGCTGGCTCCGCTCATCGTGGCTGGGATCGGGCTGGTGTTGGACATCATCCTTTTTGTGCTCTGCAAGAAGGGGCTGCTCCCGGATCGGGTCAGCCGGAAGGTGGTACCCTACCTGCTGTGGCTGCTCATCACTGCCCAGATCTTCTCCTACCTGGGCCTGAACTTTGCCCGTGCCCATGCCGCCAGCGACACGGTGGGCTGGCAGGCCTTCTTCATCTTCTCTTTCTTCATCACGCTGCCCCTCAGCCTCAGCCCCATCGTGGTCATCTCTGCGGTCTCCTGTGTTGTGCACACACTCGTCTTGGGGGTCACTGTAGCCCAGCAGCAGCAGGAGGAGCTACAGGGGACACAGTTGCTGAGGGAGGTGAGTCCTGCCTTCCTCCCCACCCTTTGCCTTCCCTTCCCTTTCCATCAGCTCTCACCCCAGGTGGGACCTGTTTGGGGGTGAGAGTGGGAATGATTTTCTTTGCCCTTGAGTCAAAATGTGTCCTGAGGGTCCTCGGGGGCGCTCAGCTGCCAGCGTAGACCACCTCTTTTTCAAGCCCTGGCTCTGCACTTCTGTGCCACCTCGTGCTTGCCCCTCGGGAAAGGAGGATGTCAAGACGTTGAGCCCCTAGGCTGCTCTGCCCCCTGTGCCCAGCCCGAGTGGAGGACAGGAATGCCCCCATAGGCATGGTTTGGAGGCAGCGTTGTCTTGGCTACACTCTGTCAGTGACCTTCACCAAGAAAGCCTCTTGCAGGCAATTCTGATCTCTAGCCATTATTGCCACCGCCAGCGTGTGACTCTACTAGGGTGGGCTCCGTGCTCTTCTGCGATGGGGATACTGTCTGTCCTGCCTGCAGAACATGGCTGTAGCCAGGATCAAAGGAAACGTGGGTGCAAGCTCATTAGAATATGTGAAGGGCTGTAGGGTGGGACGATGTGATTATCATATATCCTGCTTCTGCCACTGGAGATCAGGTGCCGTCAACAGTTAGATGATGAGGGAAGGGGGTCTACCCACGGGAGGCGTGGCGTGGTGTGGGGATACAGTCAGAGATGGTTCCGCCAGCCACTGTGGCGTGGAGTCGGCTAGCGCTGGTGGACGAATGCAGCTGGGAGGGGTGGAATTTGGGCTTTGGCTTAACTAGTATTATTGTGTTCTCACCAAGCGCTAAGCCCCCTGCCAGTCTCAGGGACTGCAGAACCCGGGGACATGGTCCTGGCCTTCTGAGCTTCTGACCGTGATCCCCTGGGGGACTCCATGGAGTCAATGAATTCCACAGTCTGCGTCCCGCCTTCTACCCCCTTATTTTATATGTGAGCCTAGAGCCGGGATGTGATCTCCCCAAGGCCACATGGCGAGTCTGGGCGGTTGTGGCTGGAGTGCTTGTCTCTTGTTTCTGCCCCTAGCGCTCTTCCTCCTCCATCCCACTGCCTGCATCGGGCCAAAGCCTCTTCTGCTATCTTCCTGTGATTGGGAGCTGAGCCTGTGAGGGGACCCCTGGTGCTTTTGGTGGTTGATATAGGGCTGGGATTTAGCTCAGTTGGTAGAGCGCTGCGCTGCAGTCTCTGAGGTCCCGAGTTCGATTCCCAGCACCACAAAAATGGGAGAAGGGCCTGGCAATCCACTCCCAAGGCAATCCCGAAACAGTCAGCCATTGAAAACCCTAGAAGGGTCGCTATGAGTCAGATACCGACTCGACGGCACCTAACAACAATAACAACAGGAGCCTACGGAGCTGTCCCATTGCCTCCTTCTTGCTTAGAGACAATACAGGCTTTGCTCAGTATTAACTCTTTCCTAGTTCTTGGACCAAGGTTCTCCTTGTTTTCCTATTCCAGCCCAGGCAGCTTTGTGCCTCTCCATTCTGCAGGGCCCAGCCCTCGGCTGGAGCCTGTGGGCATTGCACATGTCCCTGTTTTTTCTCCCAGAACCCCAGCCCTCTTATGTGAACACCTGCCATTGCTGTCATGGCTTCTGGGCTTGCTGGCCTTCCGCTCATGCCCGTGCCCATGGATAGCTCTGTGGGGAGCTGGTGAGGAAGAATGGCCACAGTTTTTCCTACTGGGAATTCGTTGGGGGCAGATAGACCGGTAGGCCTCGGATCAGACTTTGAACCGTTACCTGCTGGAGAACGGTCACATCTTGCCCTTTCCTCCCCGGAGGATCCCTGGCCAGAGGGGTGTCCCCTTGCTGAGCTGTCCATTAAGGGAGCAGAGCAGAGCCTCTCCTGGGTGGAGCACAGAGGGCCCTGCTGTGACCCGTTGGCGAGAGACTCTTGGGAGTCGGGAAAGGGGCTTCTAGGAGAACTGAACAGCCACCCCCTGAGCTATTTCCAGGTCTGGGCAGAGTCCTGAGCTGGGGCGTAGAGAGGCACGATCAAGATAGACATTCTGGGTTTCAGCAGGGAGCAGATAGAGACAGCAGGCAGGGCAGGTGCCCTCGCGGGCAGCCACTCAGTGACCAAAGAACAAGGCGGAGCTGTCTTCCTGGAGGTTTCGGAGCTGCGCCTGTCAGCCTCGTGCTGACCTGGCGTTGGGGACGGCTTCACCCTTCTTGTCTCTGGCATCTCTGGGGGGTGGAGGGCCTGACTCCTGCTGCAGCTCAGTTCTGGGAGCACAGGGCTGGTATGGTGTCAACTTGAAGAGGCGACCTGCTGGGCGTCAGGACAGGCAGGGTGTACCCGGGCTTCTTGCTGACCTGAGCTTCCCATAGTATTGGGGTGAGTGAGTGGGCCGCGGCACTGGGTACTCTGTGCAGTCTTAGGGTGAGCGGACATGATATTTCCTTCCTTTGCCAGTTTCTCCACTCATGGCCTTCTGCCTTGTTCTAGAAATGGTCAGAGGATGTTAGCACAGGCAGGGGTCTGGGAGGGAATCTAGTCCAAACGCCCCATTCTACAGAGGAGGAGACACAGAGGCGGACAGTCTGCTTATCAGCCGAAGAAATGAGACGAGAGGCCTAGCGTGCTGACTCCCGGCCCAGGGCTCCTACATGGCTGGAGGAACCTTCTTGTGTGCTCCACCAGGTGTTTGTCTTGTTAGACCAGAGCTGCATGAGGGCAGGAGCATGGCCTCCCCTCCTGCCTCCTGGGGACAGGGACCGTGCTGGCTTGCAGTATTCACTGAGTCTTAGAAAGGCACAACTTGCAGGGATCCTTGGGTCTCTGAGCACCAATTAGATGGAAGCGTCTGTCATTTCTGTTTGGGCCCTGCCTCAGCTGGTTGAGGTCCTTTTTAACCTCTCGCTTTGAAGGTTTGGGATAATACTTAAGGCCTGTGTCACTTGGGGCTTCCTCCCTTCAGATGAGCAAGGAACTTACTTGGAGGCTCCTGGAACTTTCAGGGAAAATGACTGCAGGCCTTGATTCAGACGAGGCATGGGCCCAAGGCCAGGCAATTACCTGAGTGCCCCCCTGGGTCTGCCTGGCGATCATTTGTCATCGTTAAGTGCTGTCGCGTCAGGTCTGACTCATAGAGATCCTATGTACAACAGAACGAAACACTCCCTGATACTCTGCTGTGCCCAGCACTATTGTCAGTGCTTCTCTGCTATTCATAGGGTTTTCAATGGTGGGTTGTTTCGGGAGTGGATTCCCAGGTCCTTCTCCCTAGCCTGCAGCACCTGGTATTCCCAGGCAGTCTCCCTCCTAAGGACTAACCAGGCTGACTCTGCTTAGCTTCTGAGATCAGGTAGGATCTGATGTTAGGGTGCTGTACTATGGCTGCAGACAGAGATCACTTATGAACCTGAAATTGCTAGTCTCCATTGGGTACTGCAAAGAAGCGACCCTCACAAAATTTGTTGTTGTTGTTAGGTGCTGTGGAGTCGGTGTCTGATTCATAGTGACCCCATGTACAACAGGCAAATCACTATTGTCAGTGCTTCTTTGCTATTCATAGCATTTTCAATGACAGATTGTTTTTTGGAAGTGGGTTGCCAGGTTCTTTTCCCTGCAAAATTTAAGAACTAGAAAAAAAAAGATAGAAAAATAAGTAAATCAAAAATAAAAATATTAGAGGCTGGGAGTATAGCTTGGTGCTAGAGTGCCTGCCTAGCACACACAAGGCTTGGGGTATGATCCCCAGCACCAAAAACCCAAAAAAACAAAACCAAAAAACACATCCCAGGGGAGCATGACCTTGTCATGAAGCAGTGCCTGGAACTCAGCTTTGGGAATAGAGGGAGCAAGGGAAAGGGGCTCCCAAGGTCAAGTTGGAGCCTGAGATAGGAGACTGGAGGCCCTGCTTCCAGTGGGCTGTGTTCCAGAACTCTCTGAGTCACTTGCTTGGGACCAGTGTGACTTTTTAAAAGGTGCCTAGGTTCCCAGGCCTACCCACCAAGGTCTTCCTTAACTCACAGCACCCTTATACTCTGTCCCTGAGTACGGTGGAGACTTAAGCTCAGGGTGGCAGCGTTGCTGTGGGGAGGGACACCTGGGACCCAGCTCTCCCCTGGGCATGAAAGGAAGCGTCATTCTCCTGCTCTGCTACAGCCTCCTGGGATGGGTCCCTCAAGAATGAGAGGATGTAATCCCAGAGGCTTGGAAGGCAGAGGCAGGAGGATGGCAAGTTCGAGACCAGAGGCAGTCTGTGTAATTTAGTGAGACTCTGTCTCAAAAAAGTAAAAAAAAAAAAAGGGCTGGAGGCAGCAATTCAGTGGTCCAGCACTTGCAGAGCATTCAAGCACGAGGCCCTGGATTCAACTCCCAGTACCACAAAAAAGAAAAAAAGAAAAAAAGAAAAAAGAAAGAAAGAAAGAAGAAGAAAATGCTGGGTGCAGTGGCGCATACCTGTAATCCAGCGGCTCAGGAGGTGGAGGCAGGAGGATCACAGGGCCAAGCCCAGAGGCAGTCTGTGTAATTTAGCGAGACCCTGTCTCAAAAAGTAAAAAAATGGGCTGAGGGTGCAGCTCAGTGGTCCAGCACTTGCAGAGCATGCAAGCACAAGGCCCTGGGTCCAAACCCCAGTACCACAAAAAAAAAGAAAAAGAAAGAGAGAAAGAAAGAAAGAAAGAAAGAAAGAAAGAAAGAGAGGAGCAGGGATGTGAAAGCCAGGTGGCCAGGACCCCCACTCAAGTTGCCTCCCAGGAACTTTCTCAGACCCTACTCCCACCCCCCACTTCCTGCTCTCTATCCTGCAGTGTGTTCCCCTTTTCTCCCTCTTCCCCTTCCATTGAAGGCGCTAGCAGGGACCCCTCCTGGGTGGAGGGGGAGCTCAGGTTCACAGTGAACACCTGGGGTACTGAGGACTTGTGACTCTGGTGGCTTTGTGGCTGCCACTGCTAGTAGCAACAAAGAAGCATTTCCAGTGACAAAAGTCACCTTCGTCCGAAGTCCTTGTGTCCCTAGTTTGTCCTCGGCTTTGTGGGGAAGGACAGAGGTACACTCTGGGTTCATGACAGCCTGAACGCTGCCTGGGCTCCTCTCAGGAGGCTGGCAGGTGGGGTTCCAGTGGGAAGAGCAGGTGGAGGTGGGGGGTGGATGGGGGTGGCTCTGGGCCTTCCCTGATGAGTTAATGAGTGGCTGTCACCGTGCGGGGCCTGGGACAGAGAGGGTCACTCAGGCTGTGGTGAGCATAGCCTGCGGCAGCTGAGCCGGAAGAGCTGCAGCTGGCTGCCCCTGACCTGGGTGCTGGCGTTGGTGCCTCTTTTGGCACAGTTTGCCTTCGAATGGCCTAAACCGCCCCTGGGATGAGGAGAGGAAGCAGAAGGAGGGGAGGCAGGACCAGGAGCCGCAGCCGGTGGGTGGGATGGAGGGGGACGATTCCGGCCGGAAGACACAGCAGAGATGGCGGGGTCAGTCCTTTGGCCGTGGTTGCCGCAGAGACTCAAGGGCCTATTAGCTTCTGACTGTGTCACTGACGAATGAGTCTGTGGCAAATTAGGGGCTGAGAACCCCTGAGAAATGGTTTACGGACTTATTTCATAACAGAAAGGCTACTTGGGAGCCAAGTCGTCTCGTGGAATGAATGGCCCGCGAGGACCTTTACTCACGTGGGGAAACAGGATGGAAGTGTCGTGTGTGATTCTTCTCACACCTGCAGATCACAGAGCAGTCACTCGCCCAGTGAGTGGACACTGGCTCAGGGGGCCTGGGCGGGGGTTGCCACAGGAAGGGGGCAAGATGGGCACGAAGCTTCCAAGGACAGCCCTGCCTGTCTGCAGCTGCGGTTAGATGGCGTGTGTGTGGCATCCTGGTGAATCCCGGGTGTGGCTGGGTCCCTTTCACAAGTGAGGAACCTGAGGCCTGATCAGGTTGAGAGGAGGTGAAGGGGTCAGAGGTCAGAGATAGAGGGAGGGGATCACTGGCGAGTGAGCCGGTGGGATGGGGGGGCATCCCTGAAAGCTCCTCTTTCACTGGAACCCAAGCCTCTGGGTCTCCTTCCTGCTTCCCCCCACCATTGATTACCCCAGATGTCTTTGCTAAGTAATGTTGCAGGCCAGTGCCAAGGGATGGGAGGCCCTCGAATATAATAGGAAGCCCCTGTTCTCTTCTCCTGGGAATTGGAGGCAGAGGGGGGAGAAGCCTGTGACTGAAGGTTCCTCGTGAGACCAGGAGGATGTGAGAAATGCAGAGGGATAGCACGGCAGGAGCCAGGTTGGGAGGGCAGCAAGGCCTGGGCTGGGGCCCTTTGAGCAGCCTGGAAGCCGTCTGTGGTGGGTGGGCCAGCAGGAAGCCGACTCAAAGCCAGTTCTTGGCCCTTGGGCCCTGGGCTGTGCCTCTCTCCCTGGGGGAGAGCAGCAGCCATTCCTCTGTGAAGAGCCTGCGGATGGGCATCAAAGGAAGAGCTGGAAGACTGAGGAAATGCGTAGAAAGGAGCCACAGGGCCATCAGATCCAACTGCACAGATGAAGGATGATGAATTATTGAACACATAACTGGTTTTGCAGAAAATCACCCCCCAGGCCCTTCCCCTGGCTGCGTTTCTCTGTGGCCTTTTCTGATTCTTATCTGTGTGTAGCTTTTTCAGTGTGTCCTCATGGTTCATGGGCAATTTAGGGCCCACCTTTCATCCACAGTGCACTGACATTTTGCTGCCAGTATTAGAGTCCTCATGTTTATGATTTTAAATCAGCACTTTATAGTCAGCTGGCATTTTCTGGAGGGGAAACTGAAGCCCGGGGCTGGGCAAGTTAGGGAGATTGGGTAGCATTGTATGAACACCATGCATGCACACACACAAGTGTATTCTCTCTCTCTCTCTCTCTCCCTCTCTCTCCCTCTCCCCGCTCTCGTCTGGCCAGCCCAACATTCCTGGTCAGTTCTCCACGAGATGGAATCACTGGAACTCCAAGATCATGGTTCCGTAGTTTCTTCACAAACAGCAGGTCCTACTAGAGGGGCTCAACCATGACTAAACATTCAGATATTCCCCGCTGTGTCCTCAGCAGATCACACGTTGTGATGACAGTTCCATGGGCATGCCCCCTCCCCAGCACTCAGGCCGAGATGCTGCCCTGTGTGTGGAGGTGGACCAAGCGACCGCAATCCTGAGCTCTCTCTTGTTCCACGTCAATGTCTTCCAGCAAGAGGCAGGCAGTCTCATTTTACCCATGAGGAAATTGAAACGTGATGACTGAATGACTTATCCAGGCCTATATAACTAGTAAGTGAGGGAGCAGGATTTGAACCCAGCCTGGTAGGATTGCAGAGTTCCTTGTTGTCTTCTGTGTCATGAAGGAGGCCCTTAGATTGTCCCTTAGAGCTATTGAGATACACATCCACCAGGGCTGGGTCTTTGGTTTCTCATTCCTTAGGAGGAACAGCTTGGCGGGGAGAAGGTGTTTCTGGGACCCTTGCTGAGGAGCTTATGGTAGCCAAGGCACAAAGCTGTAGGAGACTTGAATGTTGCAATCCACAGCCCTTGTACACTGACGTCCTCAATGACAACCAACTCATGAGACGATATTAAATCCCATTCACAGCAATATAACGTAGAATGTCATATTGCATTCTAAAAACACTTTTCTGAGAAATAAATACATTTTGACAAATAAGAATTGGATTTTAACCAGGCACCATAGTGTACAACTGTAATCCCAAGGACTTGGGAGGCTGAGGCAGGAGGATCTCGAGTTCAAGGCCAGAGGCAGCCTGTACAACTTAATGAGATCCTGTCTCAAAATAAATGAAAAAGGGTCTGGGGGTACAGCTAAGTGGTCATGTGTTTACCTAGCATTAACAAGACGATGGGTTCAACCCTCTAGTACTACCTGAATAAATAAATAAATAAAAGACTAGCTTTCTAGGCACTTCACTAATGTAGGATGGCTCATTTCTCAAGTTGGCCTTACTGAAGATGTATCCACTTGTTTACAGTGTGTTCAGTTACTTGTTGATTGTACCAGTCCCAAAATTTAGGGACTTAAAAGAGTAATAATTGTTTCTTCTGGCTTTCTGGGTAGACTTTCTTCTGCTGGGTCATTTTTCTACTTCCCTGGTCCCTGGCTGGGCTCGCTCAACTTGGCTGTCAGGACCATTTTGCCATCCGGCTGACAGCTCTGCTGGCGGACTCTATGCCTGGGGTCTTGGAGCTCCTCCACAGGACCTCTCCATGGGGCTGGCTTGGGCTTCCTCGCAACATGCGGGCTGTGGGAGAAAGCTATAGTTTTTAAGGGCTGGGGTTTAGCTCAGTTGGTAGAGTGCTGGTCTGTGTGCTCTGAGGCCCTGGGTTCGATCCCCAGCACTGCAAAAATGAGAGGACAGTTTAAAAAGGCTAGTCTATCACTGTCGGTCAGAACAAGTCACAAGGCTGACTCAAGTGCAAGAGGAAATTGGTTCTACTCCTTGATGCGTGAGTGACACGTATGTACAGGACAGGAACATACTGATGGCAGTCGCCTTCCGAGGCTGTCTGCCAAGCCAGGAGGCACATGAGGGATGCTAGGGAGAAAGGACTCAATTTTAAAGCCATGAGTCTGGGCCGGGTACAGGATGCTCAGTGACCACAGGATGCTTCAGAAGTTAGCAGTGTGGCCCAGAGCAGGGCTTCCATCACTTTATTAAGGTATTGATTCTCAGCTGGTCATGGTGGCGCCCCCCTGTAATCCCACCACTTGGGAGGGAGACTGAGGCAGGAGGATCACAAGTTTGAGACCAGCCCAGGCTATATAGTGAACATAACATAACAACAACGACATAACAAACAATAACAACAATAAGCTATTGATTATCCGAACCAATACGTAGTTTCTCAGGTTTTTGGAAAGTTTCAGAAACCTCTTTGCACTTAAAGAGAAGAGGGTTTGTAGTTTTTCTGCATGGGCCGGCCTTGCCTTTCATGCATAGAAAGAATTTGTTCCCTACCTTTTTCAAACACACAATATCTCCTATGTCCAGGACACTGTACCAGGTTGCCAGAGGCTGTCCCTTTCGCGGGTCTGCCACCTGATCAGACCTCAGCACCAGTCTTATCCCCTCTTTCCACATAGCAGCTGCGGGGCAGCCTGGCTCTTACGTTTGTGTTCCTTCCCCAGGAGGTAGGCTTTGCTTGGGGACATCCTTTAGGAACTTGGGGCTTGCTTTGCAGGTTGTCATAACTGTTAAGACCCCTGGTGGAGTTACATTAAAGCCCCTGAAGTGCCTTGGCTGTGACAGTTGCCCTATAAATGTTTGTGGAACACCTAACATTCCAGCTTTCCTTTTACCTTTATTTCTTTCATCACCGCTCATTGAGAGGTTGAGAAAGTTTTGCCTAGATCTAGGCCAGGGGAAGGGTTCTGGTGTTAACTCAGGTCATTTCAGAGTGATTTTTTTAAAGCAAGATTTATTTAACTCTTCAAGGGTGCCTATCAGTACTCCTTTGCCACTTGCTAATAAAGATCTGTTTTGGTCCAGGCAGAAAGCAAGAGTGGAGGAGGGATTTTAGGAGCCCAGAAAATGAGTCATTGACATTCTGTTGGCCTAGTTCTAATCTGGTCCTCGGGCAGAAATGGTTTGCATAAGATCACACAGAAGAGCAGTTAAGCAGAGTTAGAGGGGACACCATCTCACTGCCCCTGCTTGCTTCTGCAGTCTGAGGAGAAACTTCCATTTCTTCTACCACTTACTAAATATTTCATCAGGGCGGCAAACATTATTCTAGGCAGGGTATATAAAAAATGAATGAAACTCGGCTCCTGTCCTCAAGGAGCTCACAGGCTGTGGAACAAATCCTGATAGGGGAGAGAGCCCACTCTTGGATACGTAGGGAACCTGAGGAAGGCTTCTGAAGAGCCCCTCTAAGCTGGGCCTTGAAGGATGAGTAGGAGTTTGCCAGGTGGAGCAGTGGGAACAGGGCTTTCTGGCAGAGGCATAAGAGGTTTCCACTTGCTTGGGGCTGATGGGGATTACTGTGTATCAGGAGTGGGAGTGGTGACAGGAGCTGAAGGGACAGGTGTAGAGAAGTCAGATGGCAGAAGGGCTTTATTCTTACGATGATGAGATCCATTGAACACGTGTTAGCAGGGCAACTCTATGTGGGACATGCGCCTACCTGTCCGGCCCAGAGGTTCGGACAGGCAGCGCCGCCGCACACACAGATACTAAACACAGTTTACTAGGGACCCTCGGGTGAGGGGTGAGGACTCCTGTAGCCCTCAGGACACCGGAGGAGATGGGAGAAAGGAAAAGCCTCAGGTGCTTTTGCTTTCCAGGGGCAAACACCTGTGTTGGTGGTCTCGGTGGTCATGAGGAGACAGCTGTTGCTTCATTGGTGATCAGACGGAGAGTGGGCTCTTTTCTTGTTCGTGATCGCGACAGGAGAGCGTTCTTTCCTCACCGAAGGTCCGGGGGAGAGCAGGAAAGCTGTTTCCTCATCAGTGGTCCGGGGGAGGAACGGGCGAGAAGGTCTTGCTTAGTCGATGGTCTGGGCAAAAAGGCAAAAAGGTAGGATCTAGCTTGCATGCAGAAGGATCATTGTGGTGAACTTGAGTGAGGCTGAGACAGCCTAGGAAGCTGTTGAAGGAGCCCAGGCAGAAGGCTGTGAGGGCCACCCAGCAAGGTGGAAGCAGGGATGGAGAAGATGCGTTTAGTTTGTGGTACCTGTGAGGCATTCAAGTACCACCATCAGATTACTCCATGGGAAATTATTGAATGCCATCTGTATACCACACCCTGTATCTTAAGTCTGGAGCTTAGAAGAGAGGTCCAGATGTCCAGAGCTAAGAACTGTCAGGATGTAAGTGAAACCTAAAGCTATAGGGAGGATGAGGGGTTGTCCAGGGAATGTGCAGAGACAGAAGGGAAGAGGGTTTAGGACCCAATTCTAGGAAGCAGCCCGGAGTGCAGGGTCCTCAGTGTGAAGCATCCATAACCCGCCTCTACCTCTTGCTGGCGAATGTGGCCTGTGATGGGCAGGTGGACCATTTGGGAGTGGGAAGCTGCCCCTGTCTGATGGCATTTTGCATCCTTGATTCTCTTGTGTTGGGAAAACTTACGTTTCAGCAAGGTGATGGGCATGGTGATACCAGGTGAAAGGCTGCGTCTCCCCATCCTCCCTCCAAACAAGGTCACGAGGGTGTTACTTTGTTACCTGGTGGAGGAAGAGATAGTGTATGTATATAGAGGCACTTTACAAACTGCAAAGCATCATGCAAATGCATTGTGCAAATGCAAATAAAGAAGTGTTACTTTATTACAGTTAGTGAATTAGGCCAATTTTATTCACTTTTTTCCTCACTGTGAAAAGGTCATCTCCAATGTTTTTAACTACAAAATTCAATATAATGTTGCAGAATATGATCCTCTTTCTGTAGGCCATTTGGTTACTCATTATTTTTATTTATCATTTATATCTCTTTCCTTTAGTAATGTTATTTATATGTTTATTAGCCCGACCTGTTGCTGCTCTCCTTTCCTCTTCAGGCCATTTTATACCCAGTGCCTCTTCCTTTCTCTGATCGTGTTTTCAGCCATTTCTTCCATTAAAATTCCTCTTTGTGGTTCCTAAGGAATGTATTTTGATTAGAAATGAAACTGTTTTCTCCTCTTTTCCCCTCCTCTCCTGAAGAACACTTTTCTTGTAAACAGAGAAGTAAATGGCATGTTTCAGAAGAACTCACACCCTCCAGTTACCTCCATTAAAACCCCAACATAAATGAACCAGACAGAACTTTTGTAAGATTTCCATGTTGTTCACATCATTTCAGGATTGGTCCCCATGAAATGTAGTTTGGTGCCAACTGGCAGTGTAAGGCTGTGGTAACTGCTCTTCCAGCCTCTTGACTGGCTTGTGGGCTCCTGGGTTGCTACGCTAAAGGCTGAGTTTTTCACCCAAGGGGACCAGGCCCTGAGGGATTTTTCTCCTTGTGCCGAATTCTTAGGACTGATGCATAAACTCAAGGCTTGGTAACTTAGTCTGTTTTCTGTTGCTGTAACAAAATACCTGAGACCAGGAAATTTACTAGAAATAGAGGTGGGTTTTTAAATTTTTTTTTATTATTATTATTTTAATAGTTTATGGTTCTAGAAGCTAGTAAATCTGAGAGCGTGGTATCTGGCCAGCTACTGGAGAGGGCTTTGTGCTGCTTCAACTCATACTGGAAAGCAGGTCAGGCAGATGCATGTGAAGGGGAAATACAAGGTTATAACAACCTGCTATATTTTTTAACCCTATGAGGGTCGCTATGAGTTGGATACCAACTCGACGGCACCTACTAACAACAACAACAAATTTTTTTTTAACAGTAGCAGGGGTTGAACCCGGGGCCTCAGGTATGCAAGGCAAGTGCTCCACCACTGAGCTGCATCCCCAGGCCCCCCTTATCAATTTTGAGACAGATTCTCACTAAGTTATGCAGGCTGTCTCTGGCCTCAAACTTGTGATCCTCCTGCTTAGCCTCCTGAGTCTCAGATTCCAGGTGTATGCCACAGTGCCTGGTTAACAACCTGCCCTTGAGAAAACAAACCCACTCCCACAAGAAAGGCATTAATCTAGCTAGGGCAATGGCACGTGCCTATAACCCCAGTAACGTGGGAGGCTAATGGAGAAGGATCTTGAGTTTGCAGCCAGAGGCACTCGGTGCAGCTTAATGAGACTCTGTCTCAAAATAAAAAAAGGGCTGAGAATGCAGCTCAGTGGTGGAATACTTGCCTGTGCAAGGCCCTGGGTTCAGCTCCCCAGTACTGAAAAGGAAGGAAGGAAGGAAGGAAGGAAGGAAGGAAGGAAGGAAGGAAGGAAAGAAGGAAGGAAGGAAGGGAGGGAGGGAGGGAGGGAGAGAGAAAAGAAGGAAAGAAAGAAGACATTAATCTCTCCTGAGGACTGGATCAACCTCTTAAAGGCCCCACTGCCTCTCTATATTCTTACATTGGGAGTCAGATTTCCTTCCACCTGTCCGTCTGTCCTTCCTTCCTTCCTTCCTACCTTCCTTCCTTCCTTCTTTTCTTTTCTTTTTAACAGTATTTGGGGGTTCAACCCAGGGCCTTCCACATACTTTGCTGTTTCTACCACTGGGCTGCACCCCCACACCACTTTTATACTTTCTTATTTTGAAACAAGGTCTCACTAGGTTACATGGGCT
This sequence comes from Pedetes capensis, assembly GCA_007922755.1. Taxonomy (NCBI): domain Eukaryota; kingdom Metazoa; phylum Chordata; class Mammalia; order Rodentia; family Pedetidae; genus Pedetes; species Pedetes capensis. The sequence goes on along the minus strand of VMDO01017409.1, from coordinate 20,057 downwards.
GCCTCTGGCCTGAAATTTGTGATTCTCATGGCTCAGCCTCCTGAGCTGCTGGGATTACAGGTGCAGCCAGCTTGTGAATCAGATTTCAATGTGAATTTTGAAAGAAAACAAAATTATTTTCAAACCATGCCAGTCATGCCGGGCACGGTGGCACACGCCTGTAATCCCAGTGGCTCAAGAGGTGGAGGCGGGAGGATCGCAAATTTGAGACCAGAGGCAGTCTGTGTAACTTAGCAAGACCCTGTCTCAAAAAGGAAAAAAGAAGAAAAAAAAAAAAAGTCCTGGGGGCGCAGCTCAGTGGTCCAGCACTTGCAGAGCATACAAGTGCGAGGGCCTGGGTTCAACCCCGAGTAACACACACACACACACACACACACACACACACACACACACACACAGAACAAAAAAACAAAAAACCATGCCAGTCATCAACCTGATTATGGTAAGTGTCCCCTCCTAGGGAAACGAATGGGATTAGGGTTAATGATACCTCCTTGTGTGTCCCTGTCCACCCTATCATCATTTCCTAATCTGTGATTAGGGCATTGGACTCTTATTCTCTGTTTGATAAAATACCCACATTCAATTTTCCTAGATGAGTGTCTTTAAAGAAAAATTTTTAAAAAACCCTCAAAACACACATCTTCACAATCACTGAGCATTTCTTTATGGTAATTAAGAAAAAAACACACTTTAACTTCAAATCTCACTGTAATGATCATGGCTTTGCTTGCTGGGTGGGGTTTCTGATAAGTGACTCTGGAAATTAGGGGGAAAAAACCCAAAACAAACATAATGGAGGAATGGGGCATTGGAAGCAAAAAGGAAAGTTTGGAAGCTGGCCACCGGGTTTTGATTGCCTTGTAAATGTCAGAATGTACTTTCCAAGTAGCCATCTGGGAGGGTGAAGAATACTGTACTTTTGATACAGCATTTCCTTTTCTCCTTCATTATGCCAGTGGCCTCTCACAGTGTTTTTGGAGGAATGGATGGGGAGTAGATAGTGGGTGGGAGTCCCCGTGTGGAAATCTCTGGAATGATTTGGAATGTAGAAAGGCCAAATGAGCTTTCTTTGCGTGCAATCGCTTGAGCTGTGCGGAGCTTGGCTTCTTGATTTAGAATAAAGGTGATCTGGCCGCAAACCAAAGCATGATTTGGGAGCATGCGGTGGCGGGACATTCCTGTGCACCTTGGTGGCTTCGCTTTGTTCCCTTGCGCATTGGAGTCCTCCCTCGCTGGGGTTGGTCACCTGTGGTTGGATGTTGGGGAGGAGAGGATCTGGGGGCTCACCGTCCAAGTTGGAGTGGTGCAAACACTTCTTCAGTGTTGTCCCTAACTCCTCTCTGGTCTCTGCTTCCTTGTCTCCAGGGGTGGGGACTCACTGCCCTTTGCTGCAGCCAACTTTGCTGCTGCTCTGAAGACTCCGCTAACCTGCTCACAAGTACCACTTCCATAAGCCTTTAAAGTGCCTTCAAACTCCACTGTGTGGGTCCTCGGGTCTACTCTGTGAGGTGGATGGCCTTGTTTCTAGCATTTTATAGCCAAGAAAGTGGAGATGGTCAGTAAGGGCAAAGATGGTGCCCAGGCCCACAGGGAAGTGCAGTACCCTCTGCTCTCAAGGCCAAGTCTTCTAGATTCTTGTGCAGCCAAAGACATTATCTTTTCTATGGAGACTGAGCTGGTAGTTGGTTGATTAATACAAAAAGTTGAGTTTTTGTGGTTGTGATTACGCAGCAGTATCAGAGCACATAGAACCGTGCACCAAAAAGGTAAATTTCACCATCAGTGAAGAAAGGGAATAATAAGCAACGCTTAGACAGGTGGCACAATAAGCGCTATGGTACCTTAATAGACCCTCTAGGGGCTGGAGGGACTTGATCTGGCAGGGACATAATGGAATATTCAGGGTCATGGCAGAGTTCTGTGTCTTGACTGGGGATACAGCCATATAGCAGTACATTTCTGTTAACACCTGTTAAAATGCACACACAGAAAAGCTTACTAGATTTGATAAAAACTCCATAAAATCCAGGGATCACGAAAAAGCATATGGACATATGTGCACTTACATATTTTTAAAGTTGCTTTCTTTAATTGAAATTATTAGCTGTATAGTCATTTGCTATTTTGTTGTTGTTGTTGCTATTGTTGAAAGGAAAGTTCTTTCTTTTGGGTATAGATACAAGGTGAGTATCCTTTCCCAAAAATTCTTAGGACCAAAGTCTTTCAGATTTTGGATTTTTTTGGATTTTGAAATATTTGCCTGCACATGAGTTATCTAGAGAAGGAGACTCAAATCTAAATATGAAATTCACTTATGTTTCTTTCCTTATACACATGGCCTGACGGGCATTTTTACAATACTTTAGAAACAATTTTATGCATAGTACAGGCTCATGGTATGGAATTTTCTACTTGTGTTATCACATAGTGTTCAAAAAGTTTCAGATGTTGGAGCATTTTTGGATTTCAGATTTTGAGGTTCGGCCTTCTTTTATACCTAGAATGTGTCACCTGTAACTTCCAGTTTCCTTAAAGTGGAATGAGAATTAAAAGTCACTTGCAAATAGTCAGGGTATATAATCTTCCTAGATTTTTATTTTTATGATATCTCTTCTTCTCTCCCCCTCTCTCTCCTTTTCCCGCACTCTCCCTCTCTCTCCCCGCTCCCTGTCTCTCTTTCTCCCTCCTGTCCCTCCCTTTCTCTCTCTCTCCTTCCCTCTGTCCCTCCCTCTCTCCCTCTCTCTACCTCCCTCCTTTCTTCTCTCCCTCCCTCTTTCCCTCTTCCTCTCCCTCTTTCCCTCCCTCCTTTCTATTTATTTATTTGCTAACGGGGATGGAACCCAGGGCCTTGTGCATGCTAGACAAGTGCTCCACCGCTGAGCTACATCCACAGCCTTTTATAAACTTTATTTTGCGACAAGGTCTCACTAAGTTGCCCGGTCTGGCCTCCAACTTGTGATCCTCCTGATAAGCCTCCCAGAGTGCTTGGATTATAGGTGTGCCACCACACCTGGCTTTTTCTTTCTTATTTTTGACCAAATTTTTACTGCCGTCTTACTCACCTCTAATTCAACAGCATTTTCTTGTACTTACTAGGACTTATAAAACATTGCAAAATACTGTGCATTCTCAAATCTAATCTGCAGCCTTTCAGCAGCTTCAGAGGGCTTCAAAGTCAAATGCCAATTGATCCTCCCAGTTTGCATCCATGAATCCAATCCGCACGTGATTCTAATCCACATCTGATTTTGAGCCCCTCTGGAGCTGTTGAAAGGGTGCAGATTGGCTTTGAGAATATACTGTATTCACTTTCCTTTCCTTAGAAACAATAACTTTCTTTTGCATTCAAATGTATCTGTTTGCTTTCCGTTTAATTCAATTATGTAAATACAGTGCCAAAAAAACAACTCACATAAACAGATTTGGGAGGAAAACACAAGTGGTTCTTAGGAAACAGTCCAAAAGTTGGAGCAGGCATGAATTCATCGCCCTGGAGGGAAGCCTGCAGGCTGCATGTGTGTGTTCAGGAGGCTTTACAGAGGGCACCGCTCTCATCTGACCAGCCTGCGGTATTGGTCCCGTGAGCTTTCACCCTTTCCTGTGGTCCTGCCCATTGGTGCTGAGCCTCCTTCTCCTCCCTCCTGGCTTCCATTCTGGTTCTAGAGCATCCACAGAAAGTAATTCACGTCTGCTTCTTATTTTCTGCCCAGTAGCCCTTCCAGGATTGGAATTAAGCAGGACACAAAGACTAAAAGTATACATTCTACAGCAATAAATTGAAGATCAAAGGCAGTTCCCCCACTCCTGGAGAGTTTTGCCGTCAGGCCTTCATGAGAGAAGGGTCATCTACATAAAAATTTTGATGACATTTAGAGCCAGCACAGCTCTGTTGCAACTGCCAGGATGTTCTCTGCAAGCAGGATGTGTGGCTCAGGGTGGGAGAGGCCGCGGAGGCCGCCCAGGGCTGTTCAGCTGCAGCTGCTCCTCACAGTGGGCGAGGTTGTGTGTCTGTTTCCATTGGCCGCCTGTTGACTGACTAGGGCTGTGTCCCTCCGCAGCATGCACATCCATTATGGCTTCTCCCTTCTTTGCTGCTTCTCTGTCCCTGTTTATCCAGCCAGGTCAGTGAAGAGCAGCACGCTGAGCAGGTTAATGGGCATCTAACCCATCCTTCTGTCTGCCTTCCTTGCTTACTGAGAGGCTGTATTTGGTGTTGGTTATAGAATGTGTAATTTCGTTTGTGTGCTAGTGGTGGACATTTATTTCATCTCAGCTTAAGTGTTTTTTCCCTTTGCTAAACTCCATGGCTCTGGATACGGATGTGTCCAAGCTGCTGAGTGCTGGGATATAGACCTAAGTAACTCAGGGTCCCTGCCTGCAGGGGAAGCCCTGCTCCATTTATTTACGCCCTTTAAAAAAAAATGTTTATTGTCTATATATAGGCCTGATCTCCATATCTGTTGTTGTTGTTGTTAGGTGCTGTGGAGTCAGTATCTGACTTCTAGCGACCCTCATAGGGTTTTCAATGGCTGACTGTTTCGGGATTGCCTTGGGAGTGGATTGCCAGGTCCTTCTCCCATTTTTGCGGTGCTGGGAATCGAACTCGGGACCTCAGAGACTGCAGCGCATCGCTCTACCAAGTGAGCCAAATCCCAGCCCAATCTCCATATCTAGACACCATAAATACTGGTTGAATATTGATGCATGAATTATTATTAGGTTGAACTACATGACATTGTCGATATCCAATTACTTTCAACCTGTCAAAAATGGCAATTTCACTTTATATGGTTCAATCTAGTACCAAAGTAACAAACATGTTCACTGTGGAAAGCCTAGAAAATAGTATGTGGTCTGAAAAATATGACCTATAATATTGCCTTTCAAGGATAGCTACCGTTAACACTGGGCCCCCTTGAGATAGATAGGAATATTGATTTTCTTCTACAATATGCAAGTGCTTATTGTAAGAAATGAATTGAACCTGGAGAGGGGTAGAAACAATAAAAGTGAAAGTCCTCCTCCCTTCTCGCACTCCCCTTCCCAAAGGGAACATTGCCACGTGTTTTTGTGGGGACTCCCGAGATCCTTCTATGAATTCGCATATGTGTGTGAATAGGTGCACTTTTAGGATTGGTGGGCTACTTTTATAAGTTTATGCAAATCAATGTGGCAAAACTCTCAGTGCTAACATCTGCATGCCCTCTATAAAGATTGTTGTCTTCCGTTCTAGGGGACAAGAGGGCCATGCACTCTGCAGTCCTTTTGTCCCTCAGCTGGGGGGCCCCACTTGAGGTCCACACGGGACAGCAAGGAAGAGCCGGCCTGGTGAGCTGTTCCTCCTCCCTCCACCTACGACAGCAAGGAGTCTTTCGAGGTCCGGTTGAGCAGGAAGCCCAGGGCCATCACAGCCTGTGGCGGAGGTGGCCAGGGTCTGGGGGAGGATGGCAGCAACCAGCCAAGAGTGAGGCCCTGCTGTTAGATTTGGCACCTGCTGGGGGCTCTGGTCCCACCTGAGGGTCTTTTCACTGGGACTTAAGAATGCATTTTTTTTTTATTTTAATTTTTAATTTTTTTTTTGTGGTACTGGGGGTTGAACCCAGGGCCTCACGCTTCCCTGCTATGCAAGTGCTGGACCACTGAGCTGCACCCTTGGCCCCTTTTTTTTTTGAGACAGGGTCTCACTAAGTTACACAGACTGCCTCTGGTCTTGAATTTGTGATCCTTCTGCCTCCGCCTCCCCAGCTGCTGGGATTACAGGCATACGCCACTGTGCCCGGGCTTCAAGAATGCATTAAGGTGAATAGGGCCATTAACCTGCAAGGACAGCAGGTGGGGAATATGGAGAAGCCAGGCCAGGAGCTGGGCTCCAAGGCTTCTGGGAGCTCAGCTGGTCTCTCCGGGCCTCTGTGGATGGGGTGAGGTAGGGGCTGGGGGGCTCCAGACGGTCCCTGTACCCCTGAGGACTGATGGTCTATGTGTTTCTTATTCTGCCTATTTCATAGCCATTTTGCCAAGGAATAGGAGTTGAGTTCGAATTCTGTCCCTCTGTGGTTGCTGGAGTCTCAGACACACCATTTGATCTTGCTGAAGACACTGTGAGTAACTTGGGGCCAGATCATCAGGCTTCCAAGGCTGGACCTATTGGTTACCAGCTCTGTGATCTGGGTCAAGTGGCTTAGCCTTCTCTCTGCCCGTAGATTCACTAAGGCTCTGAGTTCTTCCTTTGAGTAGTGGCAGCCCTAAGTCTACTGATTATGATGATGCCGGTGCTCCCAGGGCTGTGGGAAAGAGCCCATGAGCCCGTGCATGAGAGCGTCTAGTAAGCCACAAGGCCGCCTTCAAATCTAAGCATTATTATTGTATGTTTATTTATATCTCATAACACCAAAAATGTAGCCCGTTGGAGCATGCCAGACTGCATTTTGCTTGGCTAGAATTTACCAATGGGAGGAGTTGGGGTTTGCCAGCGTCCTCCAAGGATCTTGTTCCTGCTGCTTGCTGTTCCCTCTGCCTGCTTCCTGTGCCTGGAGGGATGGCCTGGGGAGCGTGAGAGCCAGGTCTCATGGGACATCCCTGAGCCTCTGGAGAAGAGGCCCAGAGAAGTGGCTTGGCCGAGGTCACTCTGAGAGGCAGTGTCAGAGCCTGGCTCCCAGTCTGTTCTCTCCCACCAGTCAGGGAGCTCATGACCACAGGACACCAGCTTGTGTGCGGTGGGGTGGGGGGGAGTAGAGACCTGAGTCAGGGTATAGAAAGGGGATGGGAAACCCACAGATTTCCCCGGGGATGTTGCCAGGCTCTGTTCATGACTGTCCTGTGGCTCTACTGCTGGGGCTGAGGTGGAGAAGGATGAGGGGGCTTCCGAGATGGGAGTGGAAAGGGTAAGTAGGCCTTGGAGGCAAGTGGTGTTGGGACGTGGATGACAAGGGTGAGTGCAGGGCCAGTGAGGTGTGAGGAGGAATTCACTCAGGCAGGAGGCAGTGAGTGTGGGGGTGTGTGGGGGAGGAGTGGAGGTGAAGGAAGGGCAGGTGGCCTGCTACGCTTGTGGTTGGAGGTGACCATACTGGAGTTCTGAGCCATCGCAAGAGTGTCCAGTATTCGGATCATAAAAAAAAAAAAAAAAAAAAGAAGCAGCTAAGAATGGTATTATTATAGATGGTCTAGAAAATGCATGTAATAATTCTGACAAGGTAAAAAGAAAGTTCACTACAGAAAAAGTTTCTATTCTTAAACAGAACTGGAACCCAAGGATGTATAGAAAAATATTACCATAGAAAGACAAGTAAATGAAAGAGAAGTCTTTGATGAGGGGAGGGACGGGAGGAGGAAACGCACAAGAGAGTAAGGGGGAACCTATATGAATAATGTACAACAAAATGCGTATATGGAAACATCACAATGAAAAGCATGTCAAAATGAATCACATTAAGGTGTACACTAAAAATTTCCAATAATAATAATAAAAAGTGTCCAGTATAAAATTGAGATACTTTCAGGCTGCAGATCTTTGCTAGGACCTGCTTTTCTTTATGGGGTCCATTTTGCTTTTGTTCTCTAAGACTTAGGAATTCCGTCTGCTTTTCTAGGTCTTTCCAGCCTCACGAGGCCAGGGTCCTCTCCCTGGAGACTGGAGGCCAGGAGCTGTGTGGTTTCCTGAGACATGTCTGCCTGCTCCTCCTCCTCTGGCTTTATGCAAAGGAAGTCAGAGCCTGGAAAGCTCTCTCTCCCCAACTCTTGAGAGGTTGACCTGAGAGTGCAGACGCTTACAGGATGTGTCTTCTGGCTCAGTGTGATTGGCTTAGCTTGCTGTGTGCTTCATTTTCCCCTTTGGAAAAAGGAGAGGCGATGTGTGGGTCTCTCCTTCATCACGCGCTGGGTGGCCACTGCTCTGGCTGAGGAGGGCCCTCCCTGGGCACACCCTGATGGAATTGTTACTCGATCTCCCAGCCCTCTCTTTCTCCTGGGCCTGAGGGTGGGCTCACCCCAAGGGGACTGAGAGGAGACCTCCAAGCCTTCCAGGTGCCTCTGTGACTCACAGACTGTGAGCATTCAGAGAAGAGAGCTTCAGGGGGAGGCAGTTCTGAAGGGCACGTAGGATTTCCAGCCCTAGATTGGTAGGAGAGGGGCAGAGGCATCTGCTTGTAAACGAAGTTCTGGAGGATGAACGTGAACGCGGTAACAGAGAACCTGTGACCAAAGAACCACGTGGATGAGACGATGAGAGAGGAGCCTGGGAGGTAATTTGGGATCCAAAATGGAGGATCACAAAAAGTGCTGTATGAGAGAAGGTTCACTGGTCTGGTCTGTGGATGGCAGGGAAGCAGGCTGTGCTGAACAGGTCTTCAGGAAGAGTATTCTGGTGACAAAGTGAAGGCCATGAGCAGCAGAGGATTTCAAAACCTGCCAGGCTGTGGTAGAACACAGGTTTGTTGTTGTTAGGTGCCGTCGAGTCGTGTCCAACTCATAGCGACCCTCATAGGGTTTCCAATGGCAGATTGTTTCGGGATTGCCTTGGGAGTGGGTTGCCACATCCTTCTCCCATTTTTGCAGTGCTGGGAATCGAACTCGGGAAGTGCAGGAGAGGGGGATGCATTTGGCCAGGGCCTGCTCAGGCACTTAGCATCTCAGAAGGTGCAGGATGGGAGAAGTGTTGGTTATTGCTCTCGCTGGGCTTTGTCTGATTGTGAGGATTTCTTCACATTCCCATCAACTGGTGAGACTCTTTCTAAACTACCTGTGAGAGGGTGGAAGGAGAGAACAAAAGACAGCTACCTGCAGGGAAGTGGTGGTTCAGAGACGGGGACTGACACTGATCGAGCATGTTTTTCGTGCCCGTCTCCGTGATCCTTACCCCAGCCTTGTGGAGATCTCAGGGAGAGACAGAGCCATTGTCCCAGGGATACATGGGTCATTGGAAGGTGGGCCTGGTGTTTGGCCTCAGCTGATGCTCTGTCCAGTTGCGGAGTCTTCATTCTTTATGCTAAAGGCAGAGGGTTTGAATTAGGCTTTGAAGTTAGGTGTAGGCAGTGGAAGTAGGCAGCGTCTTCCACAAGAAGTGGAGAGAGGGAGAGGAAGAAGGTAGATGTGGCTGGATTAGTGATCAGGGCTGGCAATCAGGGAACATCGGGGAGAGGCAAGAGGCATGTAGTTGAAAGAGGGTGGTTGCCTTCCCTCTCTCTGAACTATCGTGATGTCATGTAGCAGAAAGATAGCGAGAGACTTCTACTTCCAGTTAGGAGTAAGCAAGACAGTCTAGAATTACCCTCCCCTGTAAACAACTAGGAGCTAGGCAGAGTACAGGGAAAGTCTATCTGTCTTTTGAATAACAGGCAGTGATGGGCTTTGATTCCTTGGGAAAAGAAATCTAATCAAATGAGCCATATTATCCCATAGGCTTTGTACCTGAAGGTAATTCTACCCCAGGGAAGGAGAACCCAAAGACTGGTACTCACTAAGGTGAGACAGAATCGAGTTTGGGGAGGCCAAGGTTAATTTCTGGCATAGAGTATCTTATAGGAAGAAACCACCAAGAGAAAGCACTCCAGGAATCTGTATTATTGTTAGGTGCCATTGAGTCATGTCTGACTCATAGCGTCCCTCATTGGGTTTTCAATGGCTGTTTCGGGATTGCCTCGGGAGGGGAGGCACATCCACTCCTTCCCCCATTTTTGCTGTGCTGGGAATCGAATTCAGGACCTCAGAGACTGCAGAGCTGTGCTCTACCAACTGAGCTAATTCCCAGCCCAGAAATCTGTATAGAGACCCCTGAATTTTTGGCCGAGTATCGATCTCCTCATGCACAGGATAAAACTCGGGGTGACCAGGCAAGAACCACTGCCGAGGGAAGCTGTAAGAGAAATAAAATAGAGCCAACCCAGGACTAGGACTCATCTGTGTCCTCTCCAGCCAAAGAGGAGACTTCATGGAATAAATAGGGCACTCCATAGAGACCAAGGAGGGTAATCCATCAGCAGTTGGGACATACTACTTCTAAATAAATGCTTGGCCCCAAATAGCTTAAAAACAAATCTGAAGTAGTCAAAATCAATCTACAACTAACTTAACTACTGAGTAGAAAAATACCTAACACTCTTTAAAAGAATACAAAAAAATTCTACATTGAAAAATGTAAAGTTCAAGCTGGGTGCAGTAGCACACACCTGCAATCTCAGCACTTGGCAGTAGATCATGAGTTTTAAGCCAGTCTGGGCTACATAGTGAGTTGATGCCAGCCTGGGCTATATAATGAGACCCTGTCTCAAATTTCTGCCCTCAAGTAAGAAATGTAAGATGCAACGTGTCAGGCATACAGTAAAATTTGCTTAACAAAGAGGGAAGCCAGGTACCATGGAACATGCCTGTAATCCCAGCAACTCAGGAGGCTGAGGCAGGAGGATCACAAGTTGAGGGCCAGAGGCAGCGTGCATTAACTTAGCAAGACCCTGTCTCAATATAAAAAATTTTTAAAAAGGGCTGGAGTGCAGCTCAGTGGTAGAGCAGTTACAAAGTATGTGCAAGGCCCTGAATTCAACCCTGAAGTACTGCAAGAAAAAAAGGAGGAGGAGGAGGAGGGTGGGGGAAAGAGGAAGAGGAGGAGGAAATGTTACCCAATGTGAATAAGAAAAATTCTCAAGAGAATAGGCTCAGCAAGGACAGAGATGATGGAATTACCAGAAAAAGGACATTAAAATAGCTGTTATAAAAATGTTCCATTTGCTCAAATTTGTAAAGGATAATAGTATGATGAAGAGAGGAATGGAAGTATAAAAAGATCCAGTAGAACTTCTGGAAATGAAAAATCAGAATATCAAACATAAACTCAAAAATGAAAAATAATCCATGTGGTATTAACAGTAGATTAGACAGTGCAGAAAAAATAATCAGTGAACTGAAGCTAGAGCAGTAGAACTATCAAACCAAGCACATAAGGCAAAACATTGACAGAAGATAAACAGAGCATGACATGTGGCACAATATAAAGCAGTCTAATATATGTGTAACTGGAGTCTCAGAAGAATGGGGAAGACAGAGAAAATATTTGAAGGAATAGCAGCAGAAACATTTTCAAGTTTGATGAAAATTATTAACCCATAGGCTGAGAAGCTCAACAAAACCCCTAAAATTATGAGGAATAAAAATAAAGAATCACAGCTAGTTATGGTGGTGTATGCCTGTAATCCCATCACTTAGGAAGCTGAGGCAGGAGGATTGTGAGTTTGAGTCCAGGCTGGGCTGTATAGCAAGCTCCAGTTTAGCATGGCCTATATAGTGAGACGGGGCCAGGATTTAGCTCAATTGGTAGAGCTCTGTAGTCTCGAGGTCCTGAATTCAATTCCTAGCACCACAAAAATGGGAGGACATGACAGTCCACTCCTGAGGCAATCCTGAAATAATCAGCCATTGAAAACCCTATGAAAGTTGCTATGAGTTGGAAACGCCTCGACAGCACCTAACAACAACAACATATAGTGAGACCCTTTTTCAAAAAACCAAAATAATAATAATGATTTTTTTTTTCAGTACTGGGGTTGAACCCAGGGCCTTGTGCCTGCATGTTTTGCAATTGCTGGGCCACTGAGCTGCGCCCCCAGCCCATTTTTTTTTTTTTACTTTTTGAGACAAGGTCTTGCTAAATTATGCAGACACTCTCTGGTCTCAAACTTGTGATCCTCCCGCCTCCGCCTCCTGAGCCACTGGGATTACAGGCATGTGCCACTGCGCCCAGCATGATGGTAATTTTTTTAAAAAGAAAATCATACCAAAGCACATCATAATCAAATTGCTTAATGAAAAAGTCACCCATAAAAGCAAAGAGAAGGGAAAAAAAGACACATTACACAGAGAGGAATGAGGATAAGAACAACAGCAGATGTCTGGTCAGAAATTATTTAAGGCAGAAGAAAATAGAACTGAAAAATTAAAATGATCTATCTAGAATTTTATACCCAATGAGAATGTCCTTCAAATACAAAAGTAAAGACTTTTTGTAGGCAGAATAAAGTTGAGAGAATGTATTACCAGTGACCCTGTACTACATAAAGTGTTAAGAATTTTCAGGCAGAAGAAAAAATGGGACTGGGTAGAAATCTGTACTACACAGAGGAATGGAAAGGCCCCCAAATGGTAAATAAGTGAGAATATATGTAAGTTGTTTCTTGTCTTTATTCTCTTTGAAAAACTACCTACAGCAAAAATATAAACAAGTTACTGTTGAATTTATAACATATAGAAGCAAAATATATGACAACAGCAGCACAAAGGAATGGAGGGGAGAAATGAAAGTATACTATTACAAGAAGCCATATTGATAATCATATTAAATGTAAGTGATACAAAAACTCTATGTAAGGCACACGTGTAATCACAGTGACTTGGGAGGCAGAGGCAGTAAGATCACAAGTTTGAGGCCAGAGACAGCCTATGTAACTTAGTGAGAACCTGTCTCAAAATAAACAAAAATGTAAAGGGAGCTGGAGGTATGCTCAGTGGTAGAGCACTTGCCTAAGCATGCTGAAGGTCCTAGGACCCCTCAGGAGGGTGAGGACGGAGACTACAAGTTTGAGTCCAGCCTGGGCTACATAGTGAAACCCTGTCTCAAAAATCAGGGAAAGGAAGGAAGGAAAGAAGGTAGGAAGAAAAATGTGAGGAGAAGGGAAAGGAAGAAAAGAAGGACAATGATATTCCTTCTCACTTTTTCTTTTACCTTTGGACTAGAAGTCCTAGCCAGTGCAGTAAAGCAAGGAAAGGATATCTTATAAATTGGAAAAAAAAAAAGAAAAACTATCTTTATTTTCAGATGAGATGATCATCTATGTAGAAAATCCTAAGAAGTCCACAGAAAAGCTCCTAGAAGTGAGTTTAACAAGGTTGAAAGTTACATGATTAATATAAATGAGTCAGTTGTATTTTTATATGCTAGTAAAAACAATTGGAAGTCGAAAAAGTCCACTTAGATTAGCATCTAAAACCATGAAATACTTAAAGCTACATTAAACAGAACAAGCACAAGAACTCCATAGTAAAAATTATAAAACATTGATGAAAGAAAGAACATTTAAATGTGTTCTCACAGATAAGAATAATTAATATTGGTAAGACACCAATTTTTCAAGTTATTATAGATTGAGTTCAATCCAAATCCAAACTCTATTAGACTTTTTCATAGAAATTAAGAATTTGATTATACAATTTATATGCATACATGAACTAAAAAAGCCAAAACATTTTTTTTTTTTTTGGCAGTACTATGGGTTGAACCCAGTGCCTCACCCTTGCATGCTTTGCAAGTGCTGTACCACTGAGCTACACTCTCAGCCCATTTTTTTTTTAACTTTTTGAGACAGGGTCTCGCTAAGTTACGCAGACTGCCTCTGGTCTGGAACTCGAGATCCTCCTGCCCCTCCCTCCCAAGTCACTGGGATTGCAGGCGTGTGCCACCACGTCTGGCTCATAAAATATTTTTTAATTAGATGTATGCTACCTGATTTTGAGACTCCATAGAAAGTTTTTTTGAAATTCAATTTAAAGTTATTTCAATCAAAATAAGTTATATTAATCAAGTTATATTATCACCCTGAGTATAGATACTTAGATCAATGATTTGAAGTCCAGAAATTACTCTGGACATAAATGATCAATTCATTTTCAACAGAAGTGCCAAGGTAATTCAATGGAGGAAGAATAGTCTTTTTAACAAATGATGCTGAGATAATCAGATATCCATATGGGAAAATAAAATCTTTATCTAAGTATAAAAATAAACTTGAAATGGATCATAGTAAGATTTAAGCTATAAAATATCTAGATGAAAACAAGAAAAACAATAATTGTGACCTTGGGCTGGGCAAAGATTTCTTAAATGGAGCTTAGCATTGAATATTTTTGCCTCATTTTCCATGTAAGGAGATTTAAGAGGGAGCTTTTAAGGGACTTGCTGGAGGATGGTAGAGCAGGAACTTGTCTGGCTCCAAAGCCAGTGCTTATTCCTTGGTATCACACTGCCTTCTCGTGTAGGGCCTGGAGAAGGACTTGTTTACTAATGGCTCCAAGGTTAATTGGTGTCTCCAGACACCAGGCAGCTACTGTGGGCTGGGAGGTACTTGGTGAGCCTGCATGGCCAGGTGACTCCAGCAGCCACTGGCCTTGTCCTTAGGGGCTTCCCAGCATCAGATGGGCAAAAGGGCAGGACAGGAGCTGACCTGGGCAGCTTGGTCCTGGGCTTGGCGTGTGGAGCTGCACTGCAAGGCTTGACGCCCAGCCAGCACACAGCAGAGACTGGTGGAGTCGTAACAGGTTCCTGACAGGTGATAGAGGAGATGCGTAGAGCCAGAGAACAGCTAAGGGCTGTGTGCCGGGGCAACTTGAGGCGTCAAGGCTTCTTACCCGTCCAGGCGAAGGGCTGTGGTATTTCATTTAAATATTACAGTGCAGCAGTAAAGTCACACTTCTATTCAATGGTTCCCCAGTCGGACTGACTACGTGGGAGTCCCCAGGTGGGGAAGGAGGGCTTTATTCAGAACACAAACTCCTGTATTCTACCCAGTTATATAGAAACAGAGTCACTGAGCATGGAGCCTTTGGTTTGAGAATGATTGACACACATTACCTTCTCAGGTGATGTGAATGAAGTCGACATATTTGAAAAGATAGGAGAGCAGGGAAAATGGGAATAAAGTCCAATAGTCATCTTGGGGATTTGTACTATACCTAATAAAAGTAGGTAATATCTATGGGGACTGTGTACTATGCTGGGTGCTTTATGCACATTGTGGTAATGAATTCTGGCTGCCCACCCTGAAGTGGGTTCCGTGATTATTCACATTTCACACAGGAACAAGCAGGTGTACAGTGTGATGGCTTCCAAGGCCATGGGCGTGGGGTGGTAGAGTTCGAGCTTTCCCCTCAGCCTGCATTTGGAGCTGGGCTTCTCACTGAGGCCTCCCAGAGAGGGAGGATGCCAGGGAACGTGGCCTGCAAGAGCCGTTGGGGGGTGATTGCTGCGTGAGGCTGATGATGTTGTTAAATCCCACTCTCACCCAAGAACAAGAGCCAAAAAATCCAGAACAAGGCTATTTTGTGTGGGGGGGGGAAATATCGTGCCGATAAGTAGACAAATTAGGCAAAACTCCACAGGAAATATTTTTAAAATTGAGAACTTCTGAGAGTTTAAGGCTTGGTTTTAGAACTCTTTTGGAAGCCCCAGGTGAATGTTCCTAGGGTGAGAAAGTCCCCACAGCGCAGTGGCCGGTGTCAGAGGAAAAGGAGCAATGGGGGCTCACAGGCAGATCATCATCGGAGAGGAAGACGTCCAGGTGCCACCCAGGAGGAGTGAGGCACATGGCACCTTTGGTGAGAGACTGTTGGGCTGATGTAAGAGGCGCCGGTGCCCTGGGCCACGTGCAACATCTGGCAAGGAACCACAAGGGATCGAGGGATCGGTGGCAGCTGCCTTGTCAGCTGGACTGCACCCTTCCTCCTTCCCAAGGGAGGGCTCATCAGAATGGGTGACAGTAATGATTCTGTAGGGACATCTCTGGGTGAGCCCCTCCCCTCCCTTTTTTTTTTTTTTTTTTTTTTAGCAGATCTGCTTTCTAAAATTCTTTTTGGATGTTGTGGAACAATGAATGACAAATGACTGGCCTGGCAGCCTGAGTGGAGTCTTCACCCTTCCCTCCTGGCATCTGTGACATTGAGCTTCTGAATTCTTGCTTCACAGAGCCAAGCAGCAGGGCAGAGAGCAAGGGCTGGGTTCTGTGCTCAGGGTTCTGCGCTTTGCTGCAAGTGGCTGGCGGTGAGGTGGGTTCAACGAAAAGGGCAGCGCAGGGAGAGCTGGTGGCGTAGCAGGTGGGGCTTCCGAGAGCTGGGAGGAGCTCCAGGCGGGCAGCACCCTGCAAGTTCCCCCATGTGGGAGTGTGTTGAGGGGCTTCTCAGTGTGAGGAAGGGGTTTCCATAAAGTGGAGTCTGACTCCTGGCAGGTCTGCTGGTGGTGAGGGTGTCCAAGGGAGTGGAACCATGGGAAATTTCAAATAGCACTCAGTGTTCTCTATTGTCTCTTCACAAAGAGAATAAAGATTCATTCCAGGAAGATTGTAAGGTGAAGGAGAAAAAGAGGAGGAGGAAGAGGGGGACAAAAGTTATCCTGAAATATTCTCCTCACCCACTAGATAATCACTGTGAACTGTCTCATGTTTTTGCTCCCGATCTGTTTCATTTCCACAGGAGTGCAGCTAGACAGGACTTTCCTTTCCTGTAATCATTTGCATTGTGCCCAGGTTTCTATTTCCTGCACCTTAGGGGTATGATTGCTCCAGGAAGGCTCTGTGGAGGAGGCAGAATTTAGCTTGATCTTGTGGGCAAAGGGAATCTGGACAGGTTGGGGAGCGCATTTTGAATGGGGCACTTCTCACAATGGGAATGCAGGAGTGTTTTGTCTGGTGTCTTGAAATCCTGGGCTGGGCATGTCCTTCCCTCTTTTTCTCCTTCCTCTATTTATTCATTCCTCCGCTCAGTAGTCATCATGCCAGGTGTTCACCAAGTGTTGGGAATTCAGTGATGATAGGACAGATTTTTCCCTGTCCTGGTGAGCTTACGTTGTAAAGAGCAGACATCTGTTTAACTCAAAGGCAAACATTTCAAAACATTTAAAAATAGTGACACAAATAGTTTTTATGGAATAAAATGCCAGAATCCACATGCATTAGCAGGGTAAAATGAGAAGCTGTCTCCCCAGGTATTTTGGTGGAAAAGTGTGGGCCTTTGCACATACAGAGATCAGGGGTCCCTGCTGAGTGACACACTAAGATGAGCTGAGCTCAAGCGGATGGTTTATATGAGGAATTGAAGAGCTATTTAGGAAAGTTCATAGGGCCCAAAGTAGGTAGGACCTTGGATGCCACGATGAAGATTTTGAATTTTTGGACAGTTGGCAACTATTGAGATGTTTTGAGCAGGAGGTGGCATTTGCAAGAAGACAATTTTGGAGGATGGATGTGTGTTGGGGGTGGATTGGCAGGACCAAAGAGGGGCCAAAGAGATGTCTTTTCGCAGCCCTGTGGGAGGACTGGGTTTTGGGCAGGTAATGCCAGTGATGGGGAAGAGACCTGGAGGCATTTTTCTGGAAAGACCAGATGCCATTAATGATCCACCACAGAGCTGAGTCAGAACTAGAGATTGAAACGCAGAATTCCAGATGTGCTTGGCAACAAGGGGAGAGGCTGCCAGAAAACGGGATTCGCTGAGCGAGCCCTAACAAAAGCACAAACAGGAAAGAACAGGAATCAAATCCTCAGGAAGAAGCTGCGGTCAGAAGAGTAGGCAAGGCTGGTCTCTGTGGCTGAGAGTGTCCAGAAAGTTTCACTCAAGATCTGAGTCTCTTTCTGAAGGGAGGGGTAGGACATCCTGGACTCCTACAGTGACTTTGCTTTGTTCCATGGGCACAAACGCAAGGGGAGAGAAGGCTTCAGGGTTTTTGTGAAATTAATGCTCTTCTCCCCTCACATTTCCACATACTAAGTTCATACAATGATAAACTGTTTCTGGAATTCTACATATCTTATTCTGTCTCCAGATGATGATCCTCTTCCTCGTGCCTTGTACATTTGCTTTCAAGTTCATTCAAAGCCAATTCCAGAAAGTCGGGAGATGGATGCTGAACTGCAAGTAGTATTCGTTGGAGATAAGAAAACCTGAGCAGAAATACAGCGCCTTATTATTGGGACTGTTCTCATAAATACTTGGTTTATTTTCTTTTGCCCTTCCTTCATTTAGTATTGGTCATCAGACAGAAATCAGGTGGGGTTTGAGTTGGGTCTTGCTAAATTACACAGGCTGCCTGTGATTTCGAACCTGAGATCCTCCTGCCTCTGCGTCCTGAGTTGCTGGTATGATAGGCCTGTGCTGCCACACCAGGAAAGAAATCAGATTACATTTCCTTTACCACCCGGAATCCATGTATGAAGACATAGGTAAAAGCTGCATGTTTTCCATGTGGATGTGGAAGCCACATGGAAAGTTGAGTGTGTCCAGCCCGTGCTTTCCCCTCTGTCCTGGAGTCCTTTTCTGCCTTGTCCACCTCTTGCTCCTCTATTTACTGTAGCTTCTTTGCCTCGGTAGATTTGATCCTCATGAGGCCATCCTTTAGTCTCCAGGACACAGCGTGGGGTCTGTCATCCATCAGAGAACACAGTGGGGTTGAATTGACTACTTTTTAAGAAAAACCTGAAGCCAAAAGTGATTAAAGGGCTTTGAAATAGACTACTTTAGTGGAATTAGAATTCTTTGGCCTGGAGAAAGAGACCAAGGTGACTAAATCATGAGGTCACATCAAGAAGAAAAGGCAAAAAATGCTGTGGCCAAGTGTTTTCTGTTTCTTCATTGAAACAAAAAGAGTAAAAGGGAGCTTTCGATTAGCTTTGTGGTACTTAGTCATCTAGGGGAACAGGCTCTTGAGTATCTGGTGAAAGCAGACTTACTCCCCGCCAAGATGGCAAAATGTGACTTTCCCCCTAGTTTTAGGGGTTCACTGACTCCCCTAAAACCTAGTCCATAAACTTCAATTACTAATCACTGGATTACTGTGAAATGCAAAACATGAGTGTTCATTCCTGCATGGACACAGGGAGGTAGACCAGATGGTCCTCCCTGGCCTTGCTAGTCTGTACCCCCCTGAGGTTGGGGCTGTCTTTGTGGGTACATTTATCAATCTCTTGCATCTTGATGTTCAGCAAGTATCAGTAGCCATTCTTCTCTTTGCTCCCGAGCTCAATAAATGACAGAAAAGTAAACCCACTTGTTCACTTCCTTGCTTCAGAGTGCATTATTCTTCAACACAAAAGTTTAAGAAAAAGTTTGGTGGGAACATTCAGAAATCAGAAAGGAAGAAGACATTGCCTGAGGCCAGAGATTCTCTACCGTACTCTCTACCATGATTCTGTTGACATTTGGGGCCAGATCATCCTGTGTTGTGGGGGCTGCCCTCTGTGTTATAGGACATCTAGCACCATCCCTGGCCTCCACCCACTAGGTGTCAGGAGTGCCCATCCCCCGAGTTGTGACAACCAAATATGTACCCAGACACATTGCTGAATGGCCTGGTGCAGGGCAGATCACCCCTTCACTTTGGCTGTTGTCTAGCGGAGGATTTCTGCGTAGCAGGAGCTGTTCTCTTTCCCCCTTTTGGCTACCACCACTATTCATACAGCTAACTTTTGCTTCCTATGTGCAGCCTTGGGGCTCCCAATGGAAGTAAGAGACACACTCAATGCCCAGACACTTACTGCGTGCTCGTGGGGAGATCCTCCTAGGTGCATCAGTAGCTGCATTGTGGGAAGGATGTGCTTTGCACTGGGGTGCGATTCTCACTGAAAAGAGGCCTGTCTACCTTCTTCACCTCCGGTGCTCTTCCTTCTGATGTTTCCCAGGGCACGGCCTTTTTTTGTCATTCACATCTTGGTTTAAATGACACTGCTTCTGGGACCCTTGTCGTGATCCTTATATTTTTTTCCCACTGTTTTCATCTAGTGCTGTATGACAAGCCAATCTCCATGGTTCACCCCATACATATCTCACTCGCACATCTGTGGGTTGATGGGAGGGTGGGTTGGCTGGGCTCAGCTGGGATTGGCGCTGAGCCTCAGCTTGGGGTCAGTTCAGCGGCACAGGTCTCAGTCTTCTGTCCTAGCCTGCTTTCCACGCACATTGTTCTCATGGTGATGGCAGAAGCACAAGAGGAAAAGCCAACCTTGAAAACGCTTTGCAAAATCTGCTCCTGTCATGTATGCTAATGTTCCATTTGCCCAGAGCAGATCTCATGGTCAAAGTCAGCAGGAGGGAGCACACTGTATGCTTGGGGAGGCTATGACAAGGGTGTGGCTATAAACAGTTCTACAGGGAAGTGAGGAACCAGGACCAGCTACTCCTTGCCTTGTCATTTTTATACTCTTCTGAGCTCTGATAGGTACTCGTAAGGTGGAATTAGTTGTTATTGGTCTACTGTTACTAGAACATCAGCTCCATGACAGCAGAGACTTTTTCTGCCTTGTTCATTGCTAAATACC
>VMDO01017408.1:0-44979 GCA_007922755.1 Pedetes capensis | reverse complement strand
AAAAAAAAAAAAAAAAAAAAAAAAAAAAAAAAAAAAAAAAAAAAAAAAAAAAAAAAAAAAAAAAAAAAAAAAAAAAAAAAAAAAAAAAAAAAAAAAAAAAAAAAAAAAAAAAAAAAAAAAAAAAAAAAAAAAAAAAAAAAAAAAAAAAAAAAAAAAAAAAAAAAAAAAAAGAAAGAAAGAAAGGAAGGAAGAAAGAAAGAAAAGAAAAGAAAGAAAGAAAGAAAGAAAGAGAAGAAAAGAAAGGAAGGAAGGAAGGAAGGAAGGAAGGGAAAGAAAGAAAGAAAGAGAAAAAAGAAAGGAAGAAAGAAAGAAAAGAAAAAGAAAGGAAGCAGACTCGCTGTCCATTTATCAGCCCCAAACTGAGGGCAAGGGAGAGATATTGAGTTGGATGTGAGATTGAAGCCTTGACTGAAGCTGGACTGGCTCTGAAATCAAGTCCCAATTGCTAAAATGAGGCTCTTTTTCAACCAACAGTTACCAAAAACTATGAAATCTGTCTAAGATGTTGTCAAGAGACAAGGAAAGGAGACTTGATAGAAGCAAGTTTAAAGACAGCGATCAGAAGAAATAGTCATTCCCTATGTGCATCCTGCCAAGTTCAACCCTTTTATATTAATCAGAGTGATTCTCACTCTCTACTCTAATAAACAGCCCTAACAGCTCAGTGGCTTTGCACAGTTAAGTTTACTTCTCCATCTAGGCATGGTGGTGCACACCTTGATCCCAGCAGTCAAGAGGCTGAGGCATCGCAAATCCAAAGCCAACATGGGCTACATATCAAGATTTTGTCTTAAAATAATGAAAGGGCTTATTTCTCACTCATGAAAAATCTGATCTATGTCAGACAGCTTTCCTGGATACCTCTCTTCCATGAAGTGACTTGGGAGTCCAGGTTCCCTCCATTTTGTGGATCAACCATCTTGCAGCTTCAAGATTGCCCTGGTATCATCCAGGTGACAGACAGAGGAAGAGGGTTTGTGGAAAACACCCCAGAGATGTATGTACCTGCTTCAGAAGTATCATGGGTACTTTCTGCTTATATTCTATTGGCTAGAATGAGTCATCTGATCAATTTAAGACTAAAGGAGGATGGGAGGTGTAGAGAAACTCCCAAGTGTGAGTGACCACTCTACCATAGCAGTCAATACATGGGTCAAGCTACCATCAGTCACTAAATCTTCATTCTACTGATTCTTATCAGAGGCTACATATCAGGCACTGTGCTGGCCCTGGGGAGACCACAGGAATGGAAAGATCCAGTGCTTCCCCTGGTAGAGTTATGGTCCTGCAGAACATTAGGGATTGACAACTCAGAGGGACACCTGCAGAAGTAGGAAGTACAGAAGATCATGGAAAAACATGTGAGGAGCACCAGCTCAGATTCAGGCAAGGGAAGGCTTTCCAAAGTAAGCCAGATGTGAAGGATGGAAGGAACCAGCCATAGCAAGGAAGCAGGGAGAGGAGAAAAGCAAAGGAGCCTTCTAAGCAAGAGGCTTGAAGGCCTAGAGACAAGGAAGTGGTCCCCTTGGTAGCATGCACCATTCAGCTCTTCTAGGTGCTTGGGAGCCATTTCTCCAGCTAGATCCAGATGGGTCCTAGCTGTACATAATCCACTTCATCCATCCTCACCTCTCCAACCCTGGCAGGTTAGGAAAGATGGTACATTTCATTTGTGCTGTGTGACCTTGTGTAAACCAGTAAGCTCCTCTGGGCTTTG
Source organism: Pedetes capensis (assembly GCA_007922755.1). NCBI lineage: Eukaryota > Metazoa > Chordata > Mammalia > Rodentia > Pedetidae > Pedetes > Pedetes capensis. The sequence continues at coordinate 43,262 of VMDO01017408.1, read as the reverse complement.
GCTTTCCACTATTTGAATAAAGCAATCAGAAACTTCCGAAGACCCTGTAGCTGAGTCTATGACTTTGATCAATCACATGAACTGTCTTTGGGTAACGCCCTTACTCTCTTATAATCACACCTGAACAACAGAGCAAGGCAAACTAGTGGTAAAGGGAGAGGAGAGGCTGGGTTGTGATCAGGTGGGCTAGGGAAGCAGGGAAGGAAGCCTGTCCCCCGCCTTTCAGCCCAAACCCACCATTAATGAGGCCTGTCTATGGCATAATTAACCACAATCACTGTGTGGCACATTAGGCAGACATGGCCTCAGTACAGTGGTGGCAGCTCCCAGGATGCAAGAGCCCAGGGCTTTGAACACTGCGTTATGGGAGGGAAGGGGGGAATGAGTCCTAATGTCACTTAATTACCCCAGACAGCCTCAGATGTAATTGAGCCTGAACAGGATGGCAGAGATGGCTCATGCCTTTGTAATGATGGCTCTTTGCAAGACAAAGCTGCTTTGGTGGGCTAAAGAGGAGGAAGAAAGGTGGAGTTGGGAGGCAGGAAGCTGTGGTGGCATCTAGACAAGGCTTCTTCATCTCCCCAAACCTTGGAGATCTTGACCCTAGGTTAACCAGATGTCTCCATGTACATGAGGCAGCAGGAAATTAGGGGGTGGGCTTTTATTTTCTGCCCTCTTACTCTGGAGGCTCTATGGTCAAGGTGTTCCTCTTTGTGCTTTCATTTCATTTCCCGGGAATGGTGAGTGGTAAGTAGAGGAAGAAATACACGTAGGTGGAAGCTGAAGATGAGGAGTTGCAAAGAGGCTGATGGATACCTCAAAGAGAATAGAGCTTAGAGTTTCCCTCAAGGATACTATAGACTAGTTTAAGAGAAAGCCCCATGGGAAAGAGAAAGAGCTGGCCTCCCAAGGTACAGGCATTATAGGAGCACTGTCTTGAGAGTCCATCCTCAAAGCCAACCCTGAGTTTTGAGGTTGGCTTTGAGGATGGACTCTCAAGACACTGCTCCTGAGCTGGGTGCGGTGGCACATGCCTGTAATCCCAGTGGCTCAGGAGGTGGAGGCAGGAGGATGGCAAGTTTGAGACCAGAGGAAGTCTGCATAACTCAAAAAGTAAAAAAAATGGGCTGGGGGTGCAATTCAGTGGTCCAGCACTTGCAGAGCATGCAAGCACAAGGCCCTGGGTTCAACCCCCAGTACTGCAAAAGAAAAAAGAAAAAAAAAGTGGTCCTGTATTGCATGTATCTTGGGAGGCCAGACATACAGCAATGTAGGAACCTGGGGCCTCTGGAAGCCCTTGAAGAAAGGGACCATGACTGCCTCACCCACGTGTATATTCCTGGCTCCTAGCACAGTGCCTTAACAAATTATTGATGTAAGTGATTGAATGCCACTCACCCACTTATCCCCATGGGCTAGTCATTTCCCTCTCTGGACTTCAGCACCCTCATCTGGAGATAGGGCCACTGAGGTGCAGCTCACCTCCCAGGGCTGTGATGGTAGGTGTCAGACCTAATGACGAATGACCATAAGAGCATCCTGAATGGCTAGGGAGCCCTGGCAGAGGTGATGGGGAAAACATATGTGGGGCCGTTCTCTGTCCTCAGTTGAACCCCACAGGGACCATGGGAAATGAAGGTCTCAGAGGCCAGGGGAAGATGAAACTGCTCGAGGTGTGGCAAAGAGGCCAAGGATGTGCTCCCCTTTTCTCTTTCAATCTCTCTCTCCATCTTAGGCTTGACATGGCCCCCAAATGTCAGGAAAGTAGGCTCTGGCATCTCTAGATGTTGTACTTCCAATGATGTCAGGAAGGGTTCCATGGAAGAGAAAGTTGGCTAGGGGGAGGTCTCTGAATTATCATGGGGTAGAGATGCTGATTATGTGGCATGGTGACGGAACAGCCTCCAGTGGGGACCTTGTGCAAGAAATTCAGAAGACCAAGCAGCCTGCACTCCTATAAAGGGCCATTGGACACTTTATCAGACAAATGAGTAGGAGGGGTTTGGAGGAAAAGCTCCCCTCCCAGAGAATGAGCTAAGTTTCCGAGATTGGGGGATATGGGCAGATGGCTCAGGCTGCATGACAAGGAGGAAGGAAAGGAAAAGACAGATAATCAAGGTCTCTAATAGCAGGCCACAAGTTGAGTCCTTACCCTCCATTCCACTGCAGATAAGAACAGCAATGCTGTGATGCATCCTGAAGGCTGTCTTTCTCCCCTCCCTCTCTTGGACCACCCAGGACCTTCAAGAATCTCTGCCTATAGCTTACTGTGCAATCTTAGTTAATTCCCTATCCTCTCTGGGCCTGCATATCTCTATTTGGACAATGAGCAAACTGGCCCAGGTGGTTGTTATAGCACTTCTAATCTGGACATTCTGTCTGCCTGTCACACAAATGGAGCTAGAGGAGCCTCTGACTCTCCTAGAGGTCCTTGTCCCTGCACCCTAGAGCCCCCATGCTCCCTTCCTAAGAGCTCAGCAGTCACTGTGACCCACAGTGACATTGAGAGACGTGTAGTTCTCTATCCTGCCCAATGGGCCATGTGCCAACACCTGCCTTCTTCCTAAGAGCCATCCGTCACTGTCTTGACATATTGGTGGAAAGACGGCTTCATTAGCTCCTCCTGAACTATCCATCCCTAGCGCAGGGACAAATGAAGCCCCTCCACCCACCTTCATCAGGCTGGGAGAGTTCAGAACCTGAAGGGCAGGTTCCACTAGGCTATCCTACACATTTCTTCCTCCTGAGATCATAGACATTCTGCACAAGGCAGGAGGCACCAGCCTCACAGGGTGCATCCCTGACAGCTCCATCACTACCTGCCACCATGCTGAAATGCCTACCGTTAGAGAGGTCACTGAGGCACTTCAGTCTCCCTGTGTCTATTAAAATGCCAATACTTCTGGCAGGAGGAGGAAGAAAACATGCTTCAGAGCCAAGAGACAAGATATTCTCTTCTCTGCTGTGTGAGCTTGGCCAACTAGTTTCCCTATCTTTAAGTGAAAGAGTTAGTCTAGAATCTAAGAAACTCTGGTCATCCCTGATCATGACTTGGAACATGACCCTGGCCCTGAGGAGCACATTAAGGCCTAGGCGTGATCTCAAAACTCTGGCATAAGGCCATTGCTGTTCAATGAGGGCCAAGATGGTTGATCAATCAGAAATAAAAATGGAGAGCCAGAGGAGGAAGTAGGGCAGTGGACATGGCAAAAGGTCAGGAGCAAAAATAGAGAGTATCTGTGGCTAGAGAGAAGGCTCATATAGCTAGAGTAAGGGCAGCATAAGGAGCTGGGAGTGGTCAGAGAGAACCTGGTTTGAAGCCTGGTTAAGGAATGTATAGCTTGATCCTACAAGCAATGAGAATCTATTAAAGGCTTTGGGGGACAGAAAAAGCTTGGATGTCCTTGAATGAACACTTAATCCCACATTTCATGTTAGAGGTGGGAATCCTGAGACCCAGAAGGAGGAAGGGGGTTTTTTAAGTCATCCAGGCTTTTAAGAACCACCTCTAGACATGGTAAATTTAAGTCACTGTCTACTCTGTGCCAGAAGCAATTGTGTTCTTAGGGAGGATATACACTTCTGCCGCTGCATCCCTAGGAACACTAGATCTTATGAGTGTACATAGGTTGTGAACAGCTCCCGTCCGAGCTACAGGACTGGTTGGTGTTTGGTCTTTCAGCACCAAAGATTGTGGACAGCTCCTTTGCCTATAAGCTTCCCATTAGGAGGGGGTTTGTAGACATTTTCAGCACCATGTAAGAGATGGACAGCTCACTGCCCAGCTACCCAGTTTTCCTTCATGGGAGCCCTTGGAGGGAGTGAGGGAGCAATAGGGAGAGGGATGGTGTGTTGACTGCTATTATCAGAGGACCCAGATGTAAAATGAATGCCTGTGATATTTATCCCTGTCATCGCTAATAATAAGTGGCCTGATTTGTCAAGCGGGGACAAATTCAAAGATGTCAATTAAGAAGAGAAAAAAAGCCCAGCTGTACTTTATTTATCTACTGTGCAGATGCTTTGTTGAGAGAAAGACCCTAGATCTTGAGACCTCTGTACCCCCACCCCTACTCCCATCCCACCCTCACCCTCTTTCCATCTTTGCCTCTCTTTCTTTTTCCTTTCTTCCACCTCCCTCTTTCTCTTCTCCCATGTCTTGTCCCTACATCTTTCTCTCTCCCCTTTTAAAAATTCTCTTTCTCCTCTTAATTCTCCTGTCTCTCTCTCTCTCTCTCTCTCTCTCTGTCTCTCTCTCTCTTTCTCTTTTCTCTCTCTCCCTCTCTCTCCCCCGCCCCAGACCACTGAAGTACCTGCTTTTGTATGTGTGTTTTGAAATAGGGTCTTACTGTGTAGCCAGGGGTGGTCTGAAATTTCTATGTGGACCAGGCTGGCCTTGAACTCACATTGATCCTCCTGCTTCAGACTCTCAAGTGCTGGGATTGCAGGCATGTGCTTGAATTATCTGCCTTTTATTCTCATGTTTTGGCTTAGCAATACCTTTTCTTTAATACCCCACTGCATTCTTGCCTATCCCCACAACGTTCGCCTCCTCTCAACCTCCACCTACTATGACCCTGGTGTTTCCAAACTGCATTCTTCCCATGATCTCTGCTTACAAACATATTCTGGATTCAGAGTGTTAAATGGATATGAGCCATTGAAGGAAAACTGGAAAACCACAGCTGGGGTGTTCTTGCTTAAATCACAAGTAGAGCCCATCTTTGAGAGAATTTTGCTTTGAAAAAATAAAATGAGATCCTAAGGAATCAGTGGGACTAAGTCTTTGAATCTAAATTAAAATTTGAAACTAACACTTGTATCTAAGAAAGAACTTCTCAATACTACCTTTCCTGCCGCCAAATTAATCGTGTCTGAGCCCTGGGGTCTACAGTGCAGCTCTTTCTCTTACAGCTAAGGGATTCTAAACAGTACTAAGAACCCTCATCAATCCAATACAATCAAGAAGTCACATAGAAATGCCCCCAGGGTGTAAAACAGACCCAGAAGGGCCATTGTACTCTAAGTGGTCCTGGAAGGATGGAGGTTTGTCTATTTAATGTTTTAACGGGGCCAAGAGAGCTCAGAGAGGGTGACAATGCATCAGCCTGGTAAACACCACTCATTTTGTGTGATAGTGTTAGAGTACAATCCACCCAGATATGCCACGCTGGGGGTATATACTCTTTCCTGTCTCTGTCCCATCAGAGCCATAACTTTCCCTCTTTGGAAAACAGTGAAAATGCTTCCCTGGACTTTGGGCTTCTTGGTTCAGAGTGGCTGTGTGAGCAGAGACTCCTCTTTCCAAACTTCCACTTCCTATGAGTTCCTCCATGAGTTCATATTACAGAAACCAAGACTGACCGTTGGGATGGGGCTGGGGCTACATTCTTGTCTAGCTAGAATCAAGGGCTGGAGGGTGTGTCAGTCTCTGGTCAGAGATCAAGGAAAGCCAAATGACCTCTACGAGCCCTCTGGTCCTGCCAGTCTGGCCAGAGCCAGCTTCCCTGACCTTACTAGCTGGATGTGGACAGGAGGTCCTTTAGCCACATCTTTAGATGTCCCTGCATCCATAAGGAAATGAAGAAAGTTGTCCCCATCTGGTTATAGTGTTTCACAGGTAAACACCCAACTCCTAGTTTAGTAACTACCAATCCTTCTTCCTTGCCTTCCTTCTATCCCCAGGAACATCCCCCGCTAATGTCCCTGAGCAGGAACTCCAAGTATCTCCTCCAAGGACCAGAGTTCCCCACATACCTGTTCTGCTGCTGCTCAAACTGAGTCATCTTTGGTGAAGAATAACAATATGTATGGCTTTTCCAGTGGCCATAGTTATCTGGACCCTGTGGAAGAGTCCCAGGATATAGGAATCAAGTTACTTGACTCTAGTCCCATCACTAGTGGTGACTTTGGATGGTGATTTGTGGTTTTCAAAGCAGTTCTACATGCATGATCTTTTTTGAGTTTTTTTCCATGCTCTTTTTTGATCCTTACAACATCCCTGAAAAGAGACAATATGGTTTTATCTCCACATTCTGGATGAGGAATCTGACATTCCCTTTAGAGCCTGAATTAGAATCCAGACTCTTTGCCCAGTGATACTTCCTGTGCTCCACGTCCTCATAGCCTTTTTAATTAATTAATTTATTTATTTAGACAGAGTCTTACTATGTATCCCAAGCTGGCCTAGAACTTGCTATGTAGCCCAGGCTGGCCTAAAACTGATGATGATCCTCCTGCTTCAGCCTCCTAAATGCTGGGATTGCAGGTGTGCACCACCACACTTAATTTTAAAATTTTTATTTTGTTTGTATTTATTTATTTACTTATTTATTTATTTTGATATGAGGTCTCATTGTGTATCTCAGGCTGGCCTGGAACCACAGCCTTTTTAAAGAATAGGCTGAGGATCATACAGTGATGACCAGGTGATGTCTGAAGCTGACCTTTGAGTTCTTGGGGAGTGCCATGGTTTAAACGTGTCCTCCAAAAGTTCGTGTGTTGGACACTTAATCCCCTAATTCATATGTTGATGGTATTTGGATGCAGGGCCTCAGGGGATAATTAGGATGAGAGGAGGTTATGAGACTGGAGTCCCCATGGTAAGATTAGTGTCTTTCTAGGAAGAAGAAAGTTCAACATTAGCATGCTTGCTGCGTCCACTGTATGATGCCCTCCACCATGTTTTAATGTAGCAAGGAAGCTCTCACCTGATGCTGGTGCCCTGATATTGGACTTCCTAGCCTCCTAAACTATGAGCTTTATTTGTAAAGTTCCAACCCAAACTGTGGCATTCTGCTATAGTAGCAGAAGACATATAAAGACAGAGAGACAAGTGTCATAGAGAAAGAAGCTATGGTCACAGCCAGTATCTATGTACCCAGGTATATAAAACCAATCATTTGTTATGAGTTCACAAAGTGTGGAAATACTACATGAGTCTGTTCCTTAACTCTTGAGGACAAAGCAAGCCACTGAAAATGACTCTGGGCTGGTAAGTTGGCAGTGTTTTCTACAAGCCTACATCCTGTGCCTCTCTTTTTAGTGTATCACTAGGAAAATAATATTATAATGATGATAATAAGCATTCATCGGGTTCATGATGTAGTCAAGGCACTAGGGAAAATACAATCTCATTTATTGATTTCAACAATTCCATGGCACAGATAAACCATCTCTTCTATTTCAGAGAAGACTGAAGTTCAAGAATGTTAAGTTATTTGCCCAAGGACACAGCTTACTAGTGGTAATCAGCACCTGAACCCAGATCTGAAAAGCTGAAGCTTAGGGACCACATTCTTCATGCCCTCCTGTCTTGAGGTCCTGCCCTTGACTAAAACCTTGGCAAAGGTACAGATAGAGGCAATTCTTCAATCAGCCACAGACTCCAGCTTCCCTTTGCTATGGTCAGTGACTGACACTTTGCAGAAGCTGATTAACACTCTACCCTCCTTTCTGAGGTTCTGTCTGCTCACTGCTGCAGCAGACACCTGGTGCGCCACCTTCCCCTCACCCTCACCATTTCAGGGCATCCTCGCCCAACAACCAGCATCTTCATTTCTCTGCCTAAGGACTTTGGCAGTAGGGTCTTCTTTGCTCTCCAGGGAATTAATGTATCCTGGGAACAACCTTCAACAAACAGCTGATAGGAGTTAGTAACCAAACCCCCAGATCCTCCATCCTTGGCTGGGCCACCGCCAGCTCTCTGAGCTCCCCAGCAGGATGAGGCTATACTCACCCACAATGGTAGCTGGCTTGACAGCTGCCTTCTTTCCCTGCCCCCTGCTGCCTTCTTTCCCTGCCCCCTGTTTCCTGTGCTTCAACACATGTCTCAGGGTGGGCCTCTAGGAGAGCCTGAGCTAAATGCCTGCTCTCTGTGCTCAGCAGTGGCCTCAAGACACAAAGCAGGAGCATGGCAGGGTGATTGGCTATTTTCATGTTCAAATCCCCCAGTGGCTGCCTGGTGCCCTTGGGATGACACTGAGAGTCTTTGGGTGGATGTATAGTATCCCATGTGCTCTGGCCTTTCCCACATCCCCTTGTTGTTGTCGTTAGGTGCCGTTGAGTCAGTGTCCAACTCATAGCAACCCTACGTACAACAGGCAAAACACTATTGTCGGGCCTCTCTGCTATTCATAGGATTTTCAATGGCTGATTGTTTTGGGAGTGAGTTGCCGGGTCTTTCTCCCAAGCCTATGGCACCTGGTGTTCCCAGACGGTCTCCCATCCAAGTACTAACCAGGACTGACCCTGCTTAGTTTCTGAGATCTGACACCACAGTGGTACACCTTGAGGCACCACATCACCTTAGAAGCCCCTGTTCCCACACCTCCAGGCCTCTGCCCAGGCCCCTCCATCTGATGACAAGCTCTCACTTTTTTCCACTCAACTCAGCAGCCCCTTTGTCAGGGGAGGTCACTTCTGAGCACTGGCTCAGGAAAAGATACATGCTCCTGTCTTGCTCCTGCCACAGATCCCCAGCATACCTGAGCCTGCCTCTGTGACAGCCCTTGTGACTCATCACCAGGCCTGCTGGGGCCACCTCCCTTGGTAAGTGACAAATTCCTTGGGTGTAAGAGTCGATCTGATTCACCTTTGAGTTGTCATGCCAGCTTCTCTAAAAAGTGTGCCTTGACTGAATGACAGTCTTTCTCTGAGCTGAGGGGTGGAAGTAGAGGGAAGAGGCATCAAGGCTGCGGCTGCTGGGCCTCGTGGTGTAGGACATCCTAGATTCGGCCATGGTCTCAGAGCCTGTCCCCCAGGCTTCAGTGAGCTCAGTGGGGTGCCCTTTCTTCTTCTCTTCAGCCCTGTCTTGCTGGTCAGGCAGCCAATGGCAAAACCAGAGTCTCCTCTCTCCCTACTCAGGGGGTAAGTGGAAATGGACCAATATTCTGGAAAGAACACCAACCTAGGTTTAAACCTGGCTGTGAGGGCTCCTAACAACAACAACAATGGCTGTGGGTCCAAGACCAAATTACTTAGCCTCTCTTCCCACCTGCACCTCAGTTTTCACAACAGTTTCAGGAGATGACATGAGCAGCCCCCTCTCAGGGACGTGTAGGCATTCAAGATGATAACCGCAAAAGGGCCTGGCACATCTGGGAAGGGAGTCTCCCCATGACTGGCAATCCCAGGGCAGACTACGCAGGATGAAGGAGTTGGGGAACACAGACAGCATTACTGTTGTTATTGTTATTAGGGTTGTTGTTGTTGTCGTTGTTGTTGTCAGATGCTGTCAAGCCAGGTCCAGCTCATAGGGAACCCTCATAAGGTTTTCAATGGCTGATTGTTTTGAGACTGCTTTGGGGGTGGCTTCCCATGTCTTTCTCCTGTCTTGTTAGTATTAGAGAGATATTTACTTATTTATTCTTATTTATTTATTTTGTGCCAATTTTAGCCCAGTTGTTCCATTTCACAGTGAGGAGAGTAAGGCCCATAGATCGGTCATCCTCCCAAGGTCACAGAGTCTGGTCAGATCTGTAAATCTAAGCTCTTTGGCTGTGTTCATTGCACCAAGTCGTTTTTGCAAGCATTGTTGTTTAGGTAAAAGTGGTTTCAAATCTCTTTTCTGACCATCTCCATGGTAGGTGCTTCTGTTAGCGGTCCTTGAGTTTTCCCCATCCATCCTCAACCCCACAAGGTTTCCTGAGCCCTGCATGCCCACACCTGCACCCCTCCACCTCACTGGCAGAGATCTATGTACTCCCCAGAAGTGGACCTCCAGGGATGCCGGGCTGCGGACACTGAGAGGGGCTGAAGGACTGAGGGAGGCCTGGATCCACCTGTCCTCTCCCTCCAGCCATCCCTACCCCAGACCTCAGGCCTCTTGGCAAGAAGGACAACCCTGGAGACCCGCCAGGAGACAGGTGACCCCTCACTTAAGTGGTCTGTGGACCTCCAAAAGCTCTCGGCTCTGTGCTAGGCTTTGGGGATCTGTGGCTAAACTAGGCACTCTCTATACCCCAAGTCATTCAGGGTTGAAGTAGGGAGGCCAAGCAAAGAGTAAGCACCTGTGAGACCTCTCGCAGGGCCCATACTCCTTTCACTGTCTCCCCACAGAATCTGAGCACCACCAGGCCTGGCAGCAAACCCCTGACCCCTGAGAATGCCTCCAATTGGCTCAATCTGCAGAGATAAACTGGCTTGGTGAGAAGGGGGTAGGGCACTGTCCTCTCCTCCCCCAGCTTCCCCCGCCCCTCCCCCACCTCTGAGCCATCCTATTAATAACTCCTGATACCATTAGCTTTTGCTGTCACCAGCACCGACAACTCAGAAGCCCCCGAGAGCTGTCTGCAAAGACGCAATAAATGAGAACTCTTAATTAACACCTCCCTTAACTAAATAAATTAATTTTATGCAGTCGTGATGTCAGCAGTGTGACTTGCAGATGATCGAAGCGACTGGGACAGACTTGGCAGGGCCACAGAGCAGGCTCAGCTTGTTACCCCTGCAGGGCCCCAGTGGGCATAGACCATGGGTGTGAGTGCCCAGGCTGACCTAAGGACAGAGCAACCATCAGGAAAGGGCGTGGCGGGAGGCCAGAGCAGGGATGGGAGCCACCAGCTCCAGAGCCACCTTGGACAAGCTGCTTCGCTATGCTCGTTTTCCTCATCTGCAAAATGGGTGTCATCTCTTGTCACATCTGTTTCTCAGGACTGTGGAGAAGGTTAAAAGATGGCAGACAGGAAGGAGTTTTATAAACTATAGAGTACTGTGCCCGTGTAAGAAAGGGTGAAGCCCCTCCCTCCAGCTGCCGGATTTAGTGCTTGGTGGGGAGACCTCCCTGGCGTCCTTTATGATACACCTGTGGGGGGAGATGGTCCCTGGGTCCCTGGGAAGTTCTGAGCTTCCCCAAGCACACCTTGGAGACGAGGAGGACTCCTCCACTCCCATCACCCTCAGGAAGCCTCCAGGATCCACCCATTCTCTGACTGGTGCTGAGATCGAAAGAGGACGGGACAGCAGAACTGTTCCCAGCTGCTCCTTCAGAGGGAAAATCTGCCCCGGCACCAGGCTGAGCCTGGTTCTCCTGATTTGGAGGACCTGATCTGGTCCTGATCTGGTCCAGCCTGGCCCTGCTCCAGCCCTGACCGAGTTCTTCATTCAGGACCCAGTGAGAGTCCCTCCATCACTTGAGCAGGCCTTGACTTCAACCCTGGCCAACCCCAGCCCAGCGCAGCGGCCTCTCCCACATGCGCCCGCTGTAACTTGTCAGAGAGGTCAAAGCCAGAAGCCCAAGGTCCAGCATCCCTAGCTTGTAACATCAGTGGATCACAGAACCTTCTGCTTGGCTTCTTGAAACTGTGGAGTGCTTGGCATCAGGTCCCCTTTGTAATGCCAGCCCATGTGCAGGACATGCCCTGGGAGAGTCAGAGGCCCTGCTTCCCCGGGCTCACACCACAGACACGTTCCACAAGAGGGAGCCCCTTTCTACTCACTATCCCCTCAACACTTAGCTGCCACTAGCCATTCTTCCCTCCTAGTGCCATTTCCAGGGACCTGTGCACAGAGGCATCCATCATCTCACCAAGGATCACACAGCACAGCTGCCAGGCCTGAGATAGCCACCCAGCAATTCCAGACTCCCTCTGGGCTGGGAGGAGCTTACTGTCTTTGTTTTCTTGTCCTCATTTTCCTGCCCTTGGGGAAGCATCAGGTCCTTATTTATCCTCTCAGTCATTCAGTCACTCAAAAAATATTTACTGAGCATCTACCTCATGCCTGACACACTGTTTCTTTGGAGAAACAGATGTGGCATCTGCTATCACAGAGTTCACAGGCTGGGCAAAGATATGAACTGTTCTGTAGCAAGTATTTCACAGTGGCTGCCTCCGTCTCTCCCCAACACATGCACACGTATACGCACACACACACCCTCAAGGTGGCAAGGCAAGTGCACGCCCTGAGCTGTAATGGACCTGGGGAGAAGGGAATTGGAGAGAGGTGCCAGGAGTTCCGTCCATCTGTGATGCTATAGGAAAGAGGTCATGTTGGTGGTGGTGGGAGTACCAAGTGCTGTGTTCCTAAATGGGTCTACCTGGGCAGAGGAGAGCAATGATGTCATCATGTCCCCAGACACTCAGCTGATCCACAGCCACCCTGTCTGGAGCCCACGTCTCTATAGCCACAGTGAAATGGCTGGGGACAGAGCTAGGCTGGGTCAGCAGAACAGCCCACCAGCCTCTCTGCTATGTGCCCCCGTACAGCATGTCAGAGAGGTGAAGACCTGGCACCCCTGGCTCATAACCTCAGAGAATCACAGAGCTTCTGCTTGCCTTCTGGAAGCTGTGGTGTGCTTTGCCTCAGGGTCCGGCGGAAGTCTCCTCCACCCTCAGACTGGTCAACACAAGGATCTCAGCGGTGGGAGGCAGCAGGCGCCAGTTGAGGCCCTGTTCTTCATGAGCGGCTATGTGACCTCAGGCGGGCACTGGCCTCAGGGCCCTCAGGGTCTCCTTATCATGAGGCTGTGCCTCCCTTGCCACAGAGCCAGTATTCCGCAGCAGACAACCAGGGACACTGCACCCAAAGTTCCTTTGTCTAAAACCTTTTCACAGCCTCCTCTTCCAGAGGTCTTCCTGTTTCTGCTTATATGCTTTGAAGGGCAGAACTCTTCTCCACCCAAGGCAGATACTGAGAGAGCTCTGTGCCTCCCTGGACCAGCCATATGTCAAGAAACCTGTACTCTGTCTGGCCCTGATGACTCCTATACCAGTTGCCACCACCCAGGGTCAGGCCTGAGCCCAGCCTTCTCTGGGCTTGCAATTGGAGTACCCTGGGAAAAGTAAACCTGAAGACCAGGTCAACCCAGGGTGTTACTCCCCCTTTGCCATGGCCTGATATCTGCCCACTCCTCCCCACCCCTCACACAGCACTCTCCTGATGTCTAGGGCCTCTTGTGCTCTGCTCACAGGGAACCAGAACATTACAGCCCTACTAAACAGACCTTCTCCTGGGCCTCTGTAGTCTGGAAGCTGGAACTGTTGACCTGAATTCATCCAAAGGAATGACTTTCTAATAGGGAAGCTATGGGCATCAGGGCATGGTGGTAGTACAGAGATTGGAGGATGAAAGCCTTCTTAACGCCCTCCAATCATACCCCACGGGATGCTCCCTTGTGAGTGAGATTTTTCCACCCAGAAACAATAGATCTGGAGGTGGGGTCACCAGGCCCTCAACAGCCCCAGGCCTGCTTTGATATTCTCAACCTGCTCTTCAACGAGAGGGCTCAGTGAAGCAGCCCAGACAGCTGCAGCTTTAAGAATAACTCTTAAGCTGAAGAGCGCGGGAGGGATTGATTTCTGGGTCCTCCTGGAGATCGGGATCCAAAATCAATCTGGCAATTACCAGGCAAGGTGTGAAGTGGCTGCTGGGTTTCAGGCTCCCTTGCACCCAACAGATGTCTGCTTCCCTGGATTGGGGCTCTGCTGCCTCTGTGGTACCCACCCCCACGCCCTGGGATTTCACAGCAGCTCCTGAGGAATCTGAGCCTTGTCACCTTGGCAGGACCAAAGAATAAGCTGGGCTCAACCACAGGAGGCCCATGCCCTGGGCGTTTGGGGCTCCAGGGACTCTCAATGTCCTGAGGGCCAGCACAGTGGGAACAAAGAGCTGTCTACCCACATTCTCCATCCACCCTGATGACCGAGCCTGGTGGATGGAGCCATTCAGAGGATTTAGCTCACCTCCTGGTGAGCCTCCACCTTACATCCCTGTGCGTATGCCTAGGGAAGACAGTGGCCATTCTGGTGGAGTTTCAGAGAAGGAGGGCTATCCCTGGAGAGGAGCAACACTGTGCTATGTGAATTTGGATGACTCCCCTCCACTCTCTGGGGCTCCAAGTCCTATCTATACCCTGAGAATGGGACCCGAGGATCCACCTAACCAAGTGAGGCAAGGTGGGTGGCCTCTCGGGTCCTGAACCATGATACCATTCAGAGTTTTCCATAGTTGGTAGACAACTTTGCCAAATCTAGTGTTCTGGGACCCAGGAGTTGGTGGCTTGGTGCCTGAGCCAGGGCTATCTGCAGCCAGGTTCCCAATGACTGAAGACTCCTTTGGAGCCTTGCACCCCAGATCCTGGGCTCCAGCTCTCTCCTCTCCTTCCTGGGCCTGGACTAGGGTGGGGCCAGTACCTGGAGGAGCTCAGCTCCTCCCTGAGTGGCTGTGTGCCAGGCAGGACACAGGGTCACAGCAGAGCAGAGTGACTGGGCCGTGGGACTCCTTTACCTTCTAGGGGTTTCATAGGCAGATCCTCCTGAAAGAGATCAGAGAGACCCAGTCCTCCCTATGGGCATGTGGTTTGGGGATAAGCATTGTTAAATACAGTGAAAAATGGTGATTTCCTAGGTTTTATTATAAGCACTTTTTGATGTATTAAATGGGCAAGCTGCCAGGAGTGAGCCAGTTAGCTGCTAGATTAACAGCTGACAGACCCCTTCCCTATGTCTGGGTGCCTTGAGCAGGGTGCTATCAACCAAGCGACCTCTTCTTTGGCAACCAGCTGGACTGTCATCATGGAAAATCAATGACTTGGAATGCTCCACAGTCTCTAGAGAAGCTTCATTTCAGATACAACCATGATGGTTTACTGAAGCCACATCTGCTTCAGGAGGCCTTGCTCTAGTCATGACCTCTCTAGACAACTTATACCAGCTATAGCACTCAGTGAACCATAGGTGACCCTGCCCATCCTGCAGTTATTCTCACTCAGGATGGGAAAGGAAGCGCTTCCACAGTGACTTAGCTAAAACCTTGTGACTGGTGACGATGTGAGGCTTATTGCTGGAATTAGAAGCTGTGCACGGGTGAGGCTATATTGGTGGGGAATTACAATGTGACCACAAGCACTGCCCTCCTCTCTTCTGACTACGTAAGCAGGCTATCTTCCATACTTTTTAGGTTGGCCTGGGAGGCTTCTCTCCCTTAATATTGCAACATTAGGCCCAATAAAGTCTTCTCTTGAATGGTCTCTGCCTACATGTGGTCTTTATCACGGGTAGACCAGGCTGGGATGGTTGCATGAAGAGCAGAAAAAACCCTGAGACTTCCAAACCCAGCCACAGGAGCAGCAGCAACATCAGCAGAAAGGAGGCAGCTTGAAGAGTTCTAGAGTGGCTGAGAACAGAGACAACCGATGGCTGAAGACTATGGAAGGTGAGAGACTGTGAAGAGCCAGGATTGTGAGCTCCTGTCACTTTAAGAGTCCCAGAGGACTAAGGGTTAAGAACTAAGGGTTAAGAGCTGAGGGACACTCAACACTCAAAGCTCAGGAGCCGTAATACTAGCTGCTCTTAAGAGCCAAAGGTCTTGATCCCCAAAACTCAGCCTATAATAATAATTGCTGAGTGCAAGGCCATTCAAACTCCAAGTTCAGAGTAGTAAGCCTCTGCTCTGAGCTATGAGTCTTTAGATTTAACAGCTTGGAGTCATAAGCCTCTAGCTCTCAGGGCCATAAGACTCTGGCTTTTAAGGCCCAGAGCTTGCTCAAACCTGAGCTCCTAGGGCTACATGTCTCTGGTTTTTTATGCCTGGAGCCATAAGTTCCTAGTTCCCAGGGCTTAGAGGTATAAGCTTGGGGGTTTGTTAGTCCAGCCTATAAGCCGCCGGCACTGAAGAGCTCAGGGCTATGAACACTAATGGAGTTGCTCCTTGCCTAGTCACAATTTCTGTCTGAATAGGGCAAAAGCCCCCTCAGCCAGCTGTTTGTGACACTCCTACTGGGGCACAGGCTGATAGCAACCCTCCCCAGCCACATGTAGCCAGGAAGGACCCTGAAGGTCAACTGCAGTCCTTTCCCTACCTCCTTGGACTAAAGACAGACTCTTTAAACTGCCCCTCAAACACAAGATCTGGGGAACCTCAGGCTGAGTGCCAAGAGCCAAGAGGCCATGATCTCAGGAGAAGGTCCGAAGAAGGCCTTCCTCTTCTTCAGGTCTGAACAAGAAGTATCGGACTCTTCCCCTCCACCTCCCAAATCTTCCTCTTCCTTTTCCTCCACCCTCCCCACTGAGTGAAGGATAGAATCATCCCAACACAGCTGACTGAACCCTTGCCAGATTGTGTACAAATACATAGATAGGCCAGACCCAGCCATCCATCCACTCTGTAGTCCCTCTGCCCACAATGTCAGACCAGGGGCTGGGGCAGACCAGAATACAGTCCAAGAGAGCCTCTGCCCCTAGGGAACCCCAGAACAATGAAGAGAACAGCATGGCTAAGGCCACCTGCCCTGGGGTGGAGAAGGACATGAGCCTCTACTTTTCCCAGAGAGACAAGGGTGAAGGACACCAGTCCCCCACGGAGTGACACAGGCAGCCCCATCCCCAGCATTCCAGCAGCCACAGAGTGGGCAGCCAGAAGGACCCTTGGATGTCATCTAGGACAAGCCCCCCTGAACAGACAGCTGCTTGAGCTCCTAAGAATGTGTGCCCCCTCTAAGTGCTGAGTGGGTGGCATGGCCCCCAAGTATCCTGAACAGAATGGGACATGAACTATGAGCCTGCCAAAGAAAGCTTCCTAGAGAGGCAGGCACTCAGCTGAGTCCATAGAGTGGAACCCAGAAAGACACAAAGGAGAAAAGTGGCATGGCAAGAGAAGAGACTGGGGTGCACAGCGTCGAGGAAGCGGGATAAGCACGTCAGAGCACAGTGCCCAAACCGAGGGCAGTGGCAGGATGGCTGGCTAAAGGGCTTGAGCGAGGGGAACCTGTGAGACATAGGCAGGAGGTGGTTGTCCCACTTGCTGTCACCAGGTTGCACAGCCACTTCCTGTGTGTTCTGCATGGCATGCAGGGGTCACCCTGAACCCGCTGATCTGCATCTCTTCTTTGCTCTCCAGCAGGCCGACTGGCCAGCAGTTGATAGCTACTTCTACAGTCTCCATTATATCCCAATTGCCCAAATTTCTTCCCCTCATTTTTCTTGCTAAGAGACAGTTTTTTCAAATGAGTCCCTGAGCTCAGCCCTTTTCCAGCCTCGTTAATTTCGTGCCCCACCTCATTTGTTCCAAGGACCTACTTTCCCCTCACCGCTGCTGCCTTCCTCCCGCCAGCTATATTCGGGTTTCTTTTCCGTCCTTGGTAACCTTGTGTGCCACTTAGAGTTCTGCGGGTGTTTTTCTCTGCCAAGGAACTCTGGATGCGAAGGAACCACAGAGGTCATCTGTTCACATCCAACCCCCTCTTCATACCCCAGCCTGGGATCCCTTTTCCAGTATCTCCTGCCCAAGGTGATCTGGTCTCGATTGTGTTTCTCCAAGGACAGGCTGCTCACTGTCCACACAGCCTGCTTCACTGCACAGCAGCTTTAGCTAAGACGGGTTCCTTCTGAAAAGGTGGGGGCAGCCTGAGCCTCATCCCGCTCCCTTGCTGTGGTTTCCTCTGCATGTTTTGTCCGAGTTGAGCCTGCAGGCAACACTGTCAGCCCCAGGAGCAGAGCTCCGCCAGATATTTCCCAGGAATCCTTTGGTTCTTTGGGTACTTGGATGTACAGGCATGTGTCAAAATATCGCCCTTTGCTTGCATTACTGCTGGTGCTGAGACACTCATTCCTGTCCGAGGTGCCTTCTGCAGCCACTGGAGGACAGTGGTAACCTAGAAACTTCTTTCCCACTAGAGCTGGAAGTTGCCTCTGGGCTCTCCCCGCCTCTGGAGATAGCACTGCCCTGAGGAAGCAGCTGCAGCAAGTGGCATTCCTCCTCCCCGGGACAGACCTTCAGATGCTTGAGAGCAGCCAGCGTCTTCCCTTCCTGTCCAGTGTTGTTCATCATCCTGCTCCCACCTGGGTCTGCCCAGGCACCACCCTTTCCTCCCCAGGACACAGTTTGCCATTTGTCCCAGAGTAAGGTGCTGGTCTGAGCACAACAGGACAGCCGTCACCTGTTAGTGCAGCAAGAGCTCCAGCCAAGACTTGGCAGCTGGGATCCAGACTTGGCTCACATGAAGTCAACAACAGTCCCAAGCAGATTCTGAGTAAACATCCCTCAAGCTGGTGCCTGCACAATTGACCCTGAGGGCCTGACAGGCAGACTTAACATAGCTCTTTGCTGAATTCTGCATCTGCCTTTTACCCAGGAGTCTCTATGGAAAACCTTTAGGAATCTACTGGGGCTTCTCTTTGGAGGGCTGTCCCTCACAGCTTCATGACATTCCCAGGCCTCACCATCAGAGCCACCATAAACAGAGGCCACTGGGAACTATGCAGACATTTTGCCACCCCCAACCCCACCATAGCACCCCAGCTTGCCTGGGGAGGGAGTTTCCCAGCATTCTGCAATCACAGAAGCTGTGGTTCAGAGGAGAAGGAGGTCACAGGGGAATCCATAATCCTCAGCCCCACAGGGAAGTAAGCCAAGACCTCTGCTGACCCCAACCCACTTTCCCTCAGATTCAGCAGGGAGCTGCCAGGAGCCCAGAGAAGCAGGCAGGGAGCATTCGGGCCATGGGCAACTTTGAGGGGACAGAGCACCCACAAAGTACCAAGGACTGGAGAGTCAACTGCTCCTACCTCTGGGGAGCTGGGACCCAGAAATGAGTGCCCAGACCTTGCGCAGAAGCTATTTCTGCCTCCTGCTGGATCTTGCTGGGTAGGAGCACAGGGGTGAGTTACCAAACCCGCTCCCATTTAGAACCAGGCAGAGGATGGTCCTGACCAGCAGCAGATACAAGGACGGGCCCTGGACTGGGCCCAAGGCAAATACTTGTTTCCCACGAGCCTCACCCAGATGCTGAAAACTGCCATGACCACTTTTCAACCCCCCCTCATCCTCAATGTTTTGAAGGGATTCTAGGAGAAAGGCCACAGGAGCCAGCCTGCTGAATGGACTGCCAGACCCTCCAGGTGATTTGCGATCTCTCAGCAAGTTCTCACCAGGACATCACCTCTGATGCACCTGCAGCCGATGCTGACACTCTCCCATGAGCCCTGGGGTGCCCTGGGTAAGGACCCAGGGGTTACAGTGTAGATACAGTGCAAAGACAGGTCAGTCTGAAGAGCCCAGAGCAAGGGAAGCCAACAGATCACCCCTGAACATCTGGATTCATGGGACCAAGTGCTGATTTGAGACCCACCATCTTCTAGCAACTCTGCAGGGTCCCTTCTGTGCTGGACCTTCCTAGAGGGACCCCTACCCTGCCCCTGGGTCACACCTCACTTTCACTGCTGTGACTACTCCGTCTCCAGCTCCACCTGCCCTTCAGAAAAATGAGACTGGCAGAAGCCTTGGGCACTGGGGCCAAGGTGTGCTTCTTCCTTCTATTCCCCAGGCCCCTACGAGGCAGAAGCAGGCAGAACCCTGACCCCAGGTTACAGAGCAGGGAACTGGATCAGGGAAGAGTGCAAGCTGTGGTCACCCAGAGAGGAGTGCAGAGCCTGACAGGGCATCCCATTCCCAGGACAGTGCCCCCCACAGGCTGGTCTAGGACACCCCACCCCCACCCACTCAGAACCCCCCAGCTCTGCCCGAAACATTCCCAGCTCTTAAATCACCCCCCAAGAGGTGCAGGTGCTGAGCAGTCCCCTATCGTCCCTCTCAGGGTACAAAGCACCCGGGTGTCAGAGCCCTGTCTCCCCCAGGAGGCCCCAGAGAAGGCAGTGCCTAGTGTCTCTGCCTCCTCACCCCTGCAGTCCAGCAATGTCCCACCACACCATAGAAGCTGCTCACCCTGGGGCCACCACCAGCCTCCCAACCAACCATTAACCTGTAACCCTTTTTTTTAGCAGCAGGTATTGCCAGCCACTCTCCCTGGCTTTGGGACACGCAGCCCTTTCCTTCCCTCCTCCAACTCTCATCCCACACCTAAATGGCTCTTGACCACTTGTTGCTCTGGCCCCACTGCATTCCTTCCTAAGGTAGACCTTCCCAGAACTGCACTCTCAGCCCACGCTTCTCACCCTGCACCCTGTCCACTCTGTTCCAAAGTTTAAACACCCCTCAGGCAGGTTGGTCCCCAGTCTACGTTCAGCATGCCCCAAGCTGTGAACAGAACCTTCACCATGCTTTGAAGTCCTGCTTCTAGCTGGGTGCAGTAGTGCTCACCTATAATCCCAGTGACTTGGTAGGGGAAGGCAGGAGGATCTCAAGTTTGGGGCCAGAGGCAGCCTGCATAACTTAGTGAGACAATCTCAGTTTAAAAAACGGGCTGGAGGAGCAGCTCAGTGGCAAAGCACTTGCAATGCATGTGTGAGGCCTTAGAGTCAGCCCCCTAGTACTGTGGAAGAAAGAATGAAAGGAAGGAAGAAAGGAAGAAAGAAAGAAAGAGAGAGAGAGAGAGGGAGGGAGGGAGGAAGAAGGAGGGAGGGAGGCAGGGAGGAAGGAGGAAGGGAGGAAGGAAGGAAATCCTGTTTCTCCCTCAAGATGAAGCTCTGATCCCCTTTCTTTCAGGAATCCTTGCACAACACCCTGCCCTCATTATCACCTTGCCACTCAGAGTATCTCCCAAGTCTGTGTCTACCTCTTGCTGCAATGGTCCCACTTGTACCTAGCAGACACTGGTTGGACAGGAGTGGACACGTGGCTATGCACAGACAGCCTGGGGCCCTCCTTGGGCTTAACACCAAGGACCCTGCACAACGTTGCAGTAGACTATCAGACAATGGTCTTGGGGGTTTGTGTTGAGGACACAGATGGACTAGAGCCAGAGTCCAGAGCAGGGTGGAGGGTACAGCAGAGAAGTGGAGGAAGGAGGAGACTCTAGGCCTGGGAGGGAGGGAACCAAGAGGCCATCAAGGGGAAGCAGCCCAGAGCTGCCTGGCTCCACCTGCCTTCCTGCCCATTAAACCTGTTTATCTTCGGGCCACCTGGATGATCCTCTGGCCTTCCAGGGAAGATGAAAGCCCTGCTTCCTGGCAACTCTGTCCTGTTGGGTCCTAAAATACAGCGCCCTCAGGGCACTTGTGCTCTGCACGGGCTTCCTCAGTTATTGCCCCAGGCCCTCCGTGTAGCTGTGGCCTCCTCCACGGGACAGAGTCCAGTTCACCAGCAGCCCAAAAATACCAGGCAGGAGCATTTGGGGACCAGGCAGCCTAGGGACACTCCCAGGGTCAATCCCCAGCTCTGGGGCTCAGGACTCAGTCCCCTCTCCTCAGGTCCTCTGCTTTCCCACACTCAAGGACACAGGTGTCTGGCCCGTTGAGGCCCTATCAGAACTAGGAGCAAGGCTGAAGAGCTTCTGGGGGTGTTAAGGCAGGGAAAAGGCCAGGGTGCATGGCCTGGCCAGACTCCATTATGGACAAAGGAGGCAACTCAGGCCCAGGGATGGTGGCCGAGGCCAAGGGTGGAGAGCCTCAGGCAGGGCTGCACGCATTGCTGCTCCTGAAGGAGGCTCCACAGCCTCCCTGGGGAGATCTGGTTTCCTTCCTGGTTTCCGGCAACCTTGGGCCAGTCACCTTCGCTCTCCCCACCTCATTTCCTCCTACATTTTAAAGGGGCCTGCAGCTCAGCTCAATTCAGGGACATGAGCTTGTGAGGGCTGAGCCACTGCTGGGAGCCAGGCTGAGCTGCAGGAGGGGAGCGGGGCCAGCTAACTTTCAGGACGGAACCCCAGGGGCCCTGCAGGGCTGGTCAGAGGAGACCAGAGGTGGTGTGGCAGGACAAGGCTGAGCTCAGGTCTCCTCACTTACAGGGTGAGGGTCTTGCATGCTGCTCCCCAAAGTCTCGGAGTCCCATCGCTGCTCCCGAGCAAGCGTCTGCAGCAATTTGTCAGCGTGGCATATCACCTCTCCTTGTCACTCCCTGGTCGTCTTGGTGGGGGCGTATGTGCGCGTGAGGGTGTGAAGGTGCTCGGGGTTGTCTGGAGGTGTGGATGTGTAGATGAAGGCAGGTGGGGGGGTATGAAGGTGTGAAGGTGGAGGCGGGTGTCTGAAGGCGGTGGAGGCATTTGAAGGGGTGTGTGTTGTATAGAGGGGTGGATTGTGTGTATGGGGATGCATGTGCGCGCTCTCTCCTGGTAGGAATAAGCCCCTGCACTCACTGGAGGTGCCAGAACTTCAGATCTTGCCATCAGAGCCACACAGCAAGTAGCAGGGAGGGAAGCACTGCCCCCCCATGAGGCTTGTCCTCAACCGTGCCACTGTGGCATCTGATCTCATCTGATCTCAGAAGTAAGCAGTTACTCAGAAATAACTCAGGGGCCTGGTTAGTACTTGGATGAGAGGCTGCCTGGGAACACCAGGTGCTGTAGGTTTGGGAGAAGGACCAGACAACCCACTCCTCCCAAAAAAACGATCTGCCATTGAAAACCCAATGAATAGCAGGGAAACACTGACAGTACTGTTTCACCTGTTGTACGCAGGATTGTTATGAGTCGGGCACCAACTCAAAAGCACCTAACAACAACAGACTGAGGCTGCCCTTCCCATGCCCTCTGCCCCTGCCCTGCCCCCAGCTGTGCTGGCCCCAGGCAGCACCTGCAGTACACTCAGCCTCATTGGGCTTTGGGTCCCCAACCAGCTAAGCTCTGAGGAATGATGCTGGAAAGCAAGGCTCTCTGCCCTTAAAAGGGCCTTGAGCAGGGAGGAGGCCCC
This sequence comes from Pedetes capensis, assembly GCA_007922755.1. Classification (NCBI taxonomy): domain Eukaryota; kingdom Metazoa; phylum Chordata; class Mammalia; order Rodentia; family Pedetidae; genus Pedetes; species Pedetes capensis. Next base: position 20,742 of record VMDO01017408.1, on the reverse strand, counting down.
CTTGGCCCAGCCCTTTCCAGCTCCATCTTGCTGAGCCACCGTGAGCAGGGGCAGGAGTGAAGAGCCAGGACCTGGCTGAAGATGGGCTGCAGACACTTTAGATGGGTCTCCCACAGCCAGCTGGAGAGGCAGGCCCCTGAGTCCTCTCCACTACTGCCCCTGACCACCAGCCACCTCTGCCCTCTCCCCATACCCCCCATTCCCAGTAAGAAAGAGTCTGGGAGGCTGGCCTCAGGCCAGGGAGGAGACAGGGGTTCATGAGGGGATGGATAACCTCCTTGGCCACTCAGTCACATATCCTTACTTTACAGAAAGGAGAAGAGAGGCCCAGAGAAGGCATGAGGGCAGTTGGGGATATGTGAAGGCGGGCAGAGGTGTGGGTGGAGGGCAATGGAAAGGAGCCACCATCCTGCCTGGTCTAGCATCACTAAGAACTCCAGGCCCGAGGCTCCGTGGCTGCCCCTTCCAGCTCGCCTGTCTCTTCCTAGCAGTAGGATTGGGAAGGTGAGATCCAGAGCGTTTCTGCTGCCTGAAGAGTTCACATGAAGGCCAGAGCAACGCTAGCTTGGGAGGGTGCATTCCCACCAGACACTCTTATGTAGGATGACCCACTCATCCTGGTTGGCCGGGACTTTCCTGGTTTCAGCACTGAAAATCCCACATTCCTGGAAACCCTTTAGTCCTATGCAAACCAGGACAGGTGGTCTCCCTACTCTACCCTCTCAGCAGACCCTTCCCATAGTGTATTTCCATGGCAGGGCCAGGGTGGAACCAAGAGGGCAGGGAAGAGTCAGAAGCCTCCTAGGTGATGGCCTGCCCCTAGCTCATTCTCCCCAGCTTTGCTTGAATACTTTTGGCTTCCGGGAGCTCACCCCCACATCAGCTTATTCCCTTAGGGGACATCCATAGGCCCCAGAAAGGCCTTACAGCAGACGCGTCCCCGTCTCCAGCCTACTCCAAAACTCCGGGGCACAATGCCTGCTCCTTCCTCGCCATCAGTCCTTAGACTCTTGGAGACTGTGATCACACCTTCTGGGGCCACTTGGCTGAGTCTTTTCCACTGAGTGATGTCCACCCTCCATATGCTGGTGACAAGCAGAGAGTGGACATCAGGGGCCACTTCACAGCCCCCCACCATCCCCTCCTACAGAGCCTGGGGGCCTCTGTATCTGAAATCCATCAGGGCCCAGCAGCCACTTTCTAAGATGGAGCAGAGCAGAGACACCTGGGAACAGTTGGGGTAGGGAGAGTGTCCTAAGTGCTGTGGCACCTTAGGGAGCCATAGGGTCTGGATCATGTGTGCTGACGCTCACTCTCGCCGCCACAGTGGGGGACACAGACGACAATATTGGGAGGCAAGGATGGGAGCAGGGACAGTAAGAAGAGGACCACGGTCATTCAGTGAGAGGTCACGACGGCTCAGAGCAGGGCATGTCAGGAATGGTGGAGAGAGGCACAGATCCTAGACACACCTAGAAGGTGGCCTCCACAGGGGCTGGTGGGGCATCCTGCACGGGAAGGAGAGGAGGGAGGCACACGGGGCTCTCAACTCTGCTCACACACTCAGCTGAACCTACCACAGTGGGCAAGGGGCTGACATGTCTCCTTGCCCCTCACTGTGCCCAGGCCCAGGTGACTCAGCCCCCAGCAGGTGGGGCTTCTGGCAAGGAGGTGGGACTCCAGGGAGCCTCCTGAACTCACCAGGCAGACTGCCCGCCAGTCACAGCAGCCTTCCCTGGTCCCACCCCAAAGGTATGGACTCAAGTTCCTGCCAGAGGGGCAGGCCAGAGTCTTTGCTCAGAGATCCCTGGTTTATTCTGATACCTTGTGGAAGCTGAGGCTCACTGCACTAGATATAGGGAAACTGAGGCCCAGAGACGGAAACAGGCCTTTGCTATCACCATGTGTCTGCAGGAGAGCTAAAATGCAGGAGTGAGGTTCCCAGCTACCACCCACACATACCCTGGACAGGCTCCCGGTGCTTGGAGGCCCTGGGTGTGGCAGGGTGGGCAGGAAGCCTCTGAGAAAGGGGGAGGGGCTGCCCTCCCCCCAGCTTCAGCAGGGGCCTGTCTTCTTCCCTGCCAGAGCCCCGGATGGAGGCAGCACTGCCCCTCTCCCTATGTCTCCGGTCTCCTCCACACTGTAATCGTGTCCTGTAAAAGCCGATGAAAGGCCTGGCTGTCAGTCACCAAAGCCTTCTCAGTCCTCCACTCCGGCCACATGTGACTCATGGAGAAAGTGGGAGGGAGGTAAGATGCTGACATTCAGCTGCTCTATAAATCTATCGAAGATATTTTTTTATCACTTCCCGACATTCCTCTGTAAAAGCCGCTTAGCTGCATTTACAAATTATGGAATTCACTTAACGCCTCGGACCTGGCTAACAGCCTAGGTAAATCTAGCAGGAACAGGTGGGGCCAGAGCTCAGCTCCTGTCTAGCTATGCAACCTTTGACAACCAAGGCACAACATTTCAGCCTCTGCTCCCCATCTGTAAAATGGGGATGCCGGTGACTGGGAGGATTAATGAGGTGCTGGAGGTACATGCCAGACTCAAGGCCTGGCACCGAAGAGGCCCTTAATGAAGGAAGGTGGTGATGGTGGGTATTAGAGAAGGGTAACAAGGGCATAGAACATGAGGACTGGGGTTCCTAGCCCCCGTCTTGTGCATCCCCACAGCAGCCCCCCACACACACTGGGAAAGAAGCTCTATAAATAACAAGACTGGTGCTCATGGAACGATTACCATCTTCCTCCTTCTCCTTCTGCTCTTCTGCCTCCTCTTCCCATGCATTCAGCTTCAGGCTGACTCCACACCATGATTGAACCTTCTCACCTCCAAATTGCATGAGCCCTTCGAAGTTCAAGCCCTCCATGAACTGATCAGGTGAGGTTCCCAGGATCCTGGGCTAAAGGATTCTGAGGCTGCTCTGGTCGATTAGTGATGTCTGCCATTGGCCACAGAGGGTGTGGGGTGGCCCCAGTATGGCCTCTCACTTTGCCATCTTTAAGCTCCTTATTCTGTAGATGAGGATGGTGGTATTGAGGAAGGGCAGAGCACTGAGGAGTAAGAGTGGCCTGCCATCACTTAAGCAGTCAGCCACTGTGTCCACACCCTGTCGCTAGGCCCTCCCTACACTTCCAGCCCTTTTGGCAGAGAGGTTCTGACGTCAGCAAGCTGGCAGTGCTGTGGCTTCTGGGAGCCAACACACTGCATCCAGGGCCTCAAACCCCCAAAACAACCCCAGAGCAGGTCCCTGAGGCCATGAGGCCTGGAGACCCTGGAGAAAAGTGGGGTGGATGGTGGAGGCCAAAGGAGCGTCACAGGAGGGACATGTCGTTTCAAGTGAAAGTCCTTTCCTGGCACTTTCTTTCTTCCACTTTCAAGGTGAATGGGGCACATGATGAGGAGTGGTAGAGATTCAGCACCCTCCTGCTTCAGCGGTACCCATGACTTCAAAGCTCTCCGACGGGCCACCTCGTACCAGCTGCTGAGAGGCCCTAGAAAGGTGGACACTGAGGACAGCCTGTCCCATATCATAAGGAGGAAACAGACCAACGGAGACAGCCTGGGCTAGGCCAGCATCTCCATCTCCCTAACTCCTGGCCCAGCACATGGTAACCCAGGCCTTCCTTCCCTCCAAGGGGGGAAAGACAGGACCATGCACTGCACCTCGTGGCCGCTTTCCTGGACAAGTGAGGCTCTGCCTTCGCGCTGCATCCCCTTCCTTCTCCTCACAGGTGTCTGTTATCCAGACCTACTATTTGCTATCCTAGTAGCAGGGGCTTTAGTGTATCATCTCACCAACCCTCACTGAAGCTCTCAAGCTCTTGTTAGCTTCCTTGTGGAGATGAGAACACTGAGGCTCAGAGCTGTTGAGGGTTCAACATTGACTCCAAAAGCCTGCTCTTTCCATCACCAGCCTCTGAGGCCCTCTGCTCCCCAGGTTCCTGAATCCAGCCCAGGACATACTCCTGTGACCACAGTCTGGCACAGAGACACCCAGGGCAGTCTCCTGTACTGAAAATGGTGGTAATCGCAATAGCACCGCCCTCCTGAGCAGCAGGGTGAAGTGGGATGTTGGGGTGTCCCCAGCCTGACACAGATGCACAAGTTTATGATTCGATCACCCTGTGCCGCTGCTTCTGCTAGGTTTCTATCATACAAGACACCACATGGAGTCTCGAGAGATTCACCATGCTGTATCCAAGGCAGGGATGGAGGGAATTGGATGGCTGCCATAAGGATTTGGGGGACTGAGGGCCCAGGGGAGGCCAGAAGATAAAGGGTGGCGGAGGTTTTTCATTTTCAGACAGGATTTTGTGGAAACAGAGTCTGTGAGGTGGGTGGCTCAGGTGTGGGACCAGCTCAAGACAGGATCCCAAGCATCCCAAGGACCAGGTCCAAATGACTTTGACTCTGAGCCTGGATCCAGGGCAGATATCCAAATACCCTTCTCCTGCACTGTCATCTCCTTGGGTTCATTTTGTTCTGCTTTATTTTGTATGTAGCCCAGGCTGTCCTGGAACTCTCTATCCTCCCATTTCAGCCTCCTGAGTGTTGGGATTAGAGGTGGGCACGACCATGCCTGCTTCCTTAGGTTCTTAATGGGGACAATCCTTGAGTTTTTGTCTGGTACATTGGGGTGCCCCTCTGGGCAGCAACCACGCAGGGAGAGGTCGTCCTCCAACAGAGCAAAGGACCAGGTCTGTTCCCAACCAGATGGAGCTTCATCCCAGCTCTCCTGCTTCCCAGCACACAGTGAGATTGCAGTAAAGATTCTGACAAATGTATGACTGAGTGAATGAATGAATGGAGCACCTGGCATTTCCATGTCCTTTTCTGTAAAAGGGGTGGTGGCTGCTACTGGGCAAGGTCACTGTAAAGTCTCAAAGCCTATGAACAACACAGCCAGTGCTGAGTCTGCAAGGCTCAGTGTGCACTGGACAAGCAGGAGCTATTATTATAAGCAAAGGCCTTTGCCCTTCAGGGATCTCGAGCTAATTGCCTCTCCATGGTTGGCCCTCACCCCCAATTCCTGCATAAACTACAGGTCAGCCCACAGCCCCTGAAACTCAATCACTGTCTAATAAAATCCCGGGGCTTTGCATGTGTGTGCATACACACACACGCACACACACATGCAAGCATGCATGCACACACACAAGCTAGTCTTTTGAGCAGATGTTATAGAAAATCAGAATGGCCTTGATTTGACAATTTCTGCATATATTTCTGAGGTTTTTTTCAGAAAATAAAGCCAGTGTGGGTGACACAAATCAATATAAATCTAAGTATCCGCTGACTTGGGAAGCGGGATGTGTAAAGGATGTCACAGTCTCCACCTGCTTAACTGCATCCCCAATCCCATCCCAGGAATATCTGGGGAGCCCATGTGCTCAGCCCAGTCCACACATGTGACCTCATGGGAAAGGGTTTGGGGATGACCGGTCTGATTCCTTCCTGGTCACCCCGACAGGGTCCCTTCAGTCCTGTGCATCATGAAGCCCTCTGTGTTTGGGCAGAAATGAGCTGAGGGATACCACTCTCTCCCCAGGTCTGGCCATGCTGGGTCACCAGGACCTGAAGTCACCCCTCTTGAGACTTCTGTGTCTTCGAAGTCCCTTCTGAAGCTCTGCCACCCTCCCTCAGCTTCTTTATTCCTTTGGCAAACATCTGTGGAAGGTCTACTCTACTGAGCAAAGGGACCCCACAGCCAAAGGCCTGCCCAAAGGGAGCCTGGAGCCTGACCCTACAAATCACCATGAAATCAGACCTGGACAAGGGCCATGGAGGAAGGCACCAAGCCAGGAGGGCATCACCTAGGGGCCTGACCTCACTGGGGTAGGGCAGCCTATGCTGAGGCTTGTGGATGACTCCAGGTGACATAGGGCTGGCGGGAAGCAGGGGAGCAGCATGTGCAAAGGCCTTGGAACGGGAGAAGGGCCATCCTGGAGTGCAGAGGGACAGTATACACAGGCCCCTGTGCGGGGTGGGGGGGGTGGGGGACAGACGGATGAACCTCCTCCTTGGCCCTTAGCTCTCTGAGACCCCACGCCCAGCTCCGACCACCTACAACTATGTGGAACTTGTTCTTCATATGGACGCTTCCTTGCAGATCAGCTCATGCACAAGGAGCCTGACACTGCTAGGCCTCCTGCCTTGCAGGCACAGCGGCCTCTGAGTACCTGATCAGACTCTCCTGGGATCTTCCTACAAGGGACCCATCTCCGTCCCCTGCCGACCCCCATCTACCCAGCAGCCATGACCAGAAAGATCTTGCTGGCATGCCAGTATCTATGACTGAAGCAACACTGCAAAATGCTGTGGCAGTCCCAAGCCCATGGACACCTGGGTTGTGACTAGAAACCTACTGAACTTGGCTGTGAGCACAGGGCTCCACATGGTAAAGGGGTCAGTCAAGGGCAGAGGCCCAGCATCTCATATTGTATCCTAAAAGGAGACAAGGCTGGCATTTGAGGCATAGGGTTAAGGATCCACTTGGTCTCCTTTTGGAACTAGGTCCAAACTCTCTGCAGTATGATCTGAAAACCCATCAGTACCTCCTCCAGGGAGCCCACCTTTCTCTCTCCATTACAGAGGTTGCCCCTAACCCTATTAGAGGCTGATCCCAAGGCTTCATTCCTACTCAAGGACCTGGAGACCTGGACTGACACCACCCTGCCCCATAGGAAGCTGGCTCAGGGGGGGAATCATAATCAAGATGAACGAAGAGGCCACCACCTCCAGGGAGCAATCCTGGCTCCCATTAGAATAGAAAGCCTGGCTCCCCCGACTTCAGAGAAAGAAGTAATGTGTGTCACCATTTACTTATCTATACCCCAAAAGGGATCTCATGTATCATGTTTTTCCCAGCCTGGCACAGGGACTGGCCCTGAAAAGGAGATGTGCCTGTGTGTTAAATGAAGGAATGAGGCAAATCATAAAGCAGGGAAGTCCTTTCTTCTCAGTCACTCCCATGCCACCCCAACACCCACAACTCTAGCCTAGTCTTCACCCAGCCTGGACCCCACCATCAGGAGCCCCCGCCTGGTCAAGGTAGCACCGGGACCCAGTCCTCAGGGTGGCTTCACACCACCCATATACAGAGAAAAGAAAACATCCACGTGGCATGTATGACTTATGGCTTTAATCTCCCTGATAGAAGGCCTTTAAAGATTATTTCAGGGATGGAAAAAAATAATCCTGGGTAATGAATCACGGCCTTAAGAAGCTGATAAGCAGCCGGGAAGCTGGCGGGGCTTGAGCTCCTGATTTAATTAAAGTCTTACAGATACTCCCTGAAACAAAATCCATTGTGGCCATCAAGGTGATAAAAAGACTGCAGGTCCCTTTAAACTAACTCACCTGCCTCGTGAATCTTGTCCCTAGTGAAGAGGGCGGACAAGGCCACATCTTCAGGACCCACCCGGCATCACTGGAGATTGTTGTTGTTAGGTGCCGTCGAGTCGTGTCTGAGTCATAGTGACCCTCATAGGATTTTCAATGGCAGATTGTTTCAGGATTGCCTTGGGAGTGGGTTGCCACGTCCTTCTCCCATTTTTGCAGTTCTGGGAATCGAACTTGGGACCTTAGAGACTGCAGCGCAGCACTCTACCAACTGAGCTAAATCCCAGCCCCTCACTGGAGATGGTCTGGTTTAATGTCTACTGGGACCCCCCAGAGAGCAGAAGGTTGAGCCCAAGAGCCAGAGGCAGATCAGAAGCAAGAGGATTCAGGGGAACAAGATCAGACTGGGAGCAGGATGCTGTGTGTCCTTGGGCTCCTTGTTGCCCCTCTCGGGGACTGGGTTTCCCCACCGGGCATCCAGTGAGGGCTGAGGATAGTTGGTCTCCAAGAAGCATCCAGAGCTGGCCTTCTGGGTCCTGAGCCCTACGTTCCATAAGAGGAGAGAGATGGACGGTCTCTATGGGAGGGAGGTCCTCTCCCCCCGACCCCCGACTTGGGCATTCTTGGGGCCTCAGGACCCTGCTCCCAGCACCAGCCCAGCCCAAGCCTCCCCATTCCCTTCCCTACCTTTCCTACTCTCACTTCTGCACACCTGGACCCTGAAGAAGGCTCACTGCCCCTGCTCCAGGGGACTTGGAACCACCCTGGCCCTCTGGCACCGCAGTCCAGCTCAGTGCATTACGGAGGGCAGGCAAGGGGCCAGGCTCCCAGGGCAGGTGCGGGCCAAGGGCTCCAGCCAGTGCTGCCACTGGGTTCTGCTGGGCTCCAGAGAGAAGCTGGAGGGCTGGGCCTGCAAGGATGGAATGGACCTGGGGGGAATGTGAGGACAGTGGCTGGTGGTTTCTTCGTCCTTAGGGAGACAAGTGGACAGACAGCTAGATGTGCATTCAGGGGAGGTGGCCAGGAGCCAAAGCTGGCTTCCTTTCTGAAGCCCACAGCCCCAAAAGCCTGGGTTGGCGCCCTGTGCTCTGTGTAGGTGTGTGAGTGGCTGGCCTTGTCCCCTCTGAGGGCCAGATCCACAGGGGTGGATGAATGTGAATTTCAGATTAATGATGAAAAAATTTTGTACAATTATGTCCCAAATACTGCACTTATTTGCAACATCTGGGAGCCCTGTGCTGAGTGTTACCTGTGTCCCATGCCAGGCACAGAGCTGCCCCAGAGCCAGGCCTCATGCAGGCAGTGTGGATGTGTGTTTCTCACTCAGGGCCATCCCTCCGGGCCCCAAGGCACTGATGGGAAGGTAAGGAGACAAGTTCCACCCAGAAACTGTAGGCTGCATTCCGCCAGCCCTAAGCCTGGTCCCTGAACAGGAAACTTCCTAGCCCAGTCCCAGACCTGAGAGCAGGGTAGCCAGACACCAGCTGCCACCTAGCGGTCAGAGTCAGAATGGCAGGTCATGGCACCTAGGTCAGCACCTCAACAAAATGCTCCTGTTAGGTAAGGTCTGCAGTTAACCCTACTTAACAGAGAAGGGAACTGAAGTCCAAGATCACTTAGTCCTAGCCTAGGTGCAGCTTAGTCCCCACCTCCAACCCACCCACCCCACTCACAGTCACTAAATGGCCTCAGGCCTGCCAGGTCTGTAATATGTCTTCTGCTCACGGACCATCAATGGCTCCCCATCTTTACTTCCCAGACTTTCCCTCTGCCCTCCTAGGCTCCGGTGCCCACCTCCTGGAACCTGCCATATGCCCACTTCCCTCGATTTGCCTCGTGGCTGTTCCCCCATCTCCTCCAGCCTGGGCACCTATGGTCGAACAGCCCCTTCTGGCCCCAGCTGAGTAGGCTTGAATGTCTTTTCTAAGCTCATCTAACTGCCTAACTGTGAATTCTATTTACCAATGACGCCAACTTGCAACCCTCAGGCTCAAGTCTTCCCCTGAATTCCAGCCTCATGTGTCTGGACCAGACGCCTTCCTATGGAGTCTCAGAGGCAACTCAAACTTAAAATGCTCAGAGATCCTAAAGCCTCTCTCCAAAATCTGCTCCTCCCATCTCAGTGGCATCTGGATCCCTCTGGCTGTTCAAGCCAAAAATTCCTCTCTTGCACACCCCACATCCTCTGCCAGCAGAGGTTGTTGGCATTACTTTCCACACAAGCTGGAGTCTGACCACTTCTCACCATCGCCCCCAGCCTGAAGAGGGCCACCCATTCACATTCATCCAACAAGGGCACCTGGCCAAGGACAGCAGAGGCTCCTGTGTCTCCACTCACTCACCTGACCAACACCCAGTCCTTCCGTTGGCCTCCCTACATCCACCCCTGTCCCCATCATCTCTTCTCTACACATTTCTTCATTCATTCATTCAAGGAAAGGCAAGGCTCCTACTGTCATGAGCTGCCACAAGGCAGGACGTAGCTACAGGAGGTGGATCTTCAAGAGCCAATGCCACAATTCATGAGTGCCTGGGAAAACTGAGATCTCCACTACACAAGAGAAGCAGAGCAAGTCACAAAGGCAAGCAGCATTTGGAGCCAATATGGTCAGTGGCCAGAAAGGGCTTCCCCGAGGAGGGAGCACTTCACCTGAGATCTCCAGGATGACTGTGGTACCTGGATGAGGAGTGGGTGGGGAGCAATGGGGAGAGAAGATTCAGAGAGGGGGAATCACTAAAGGAAGCCTGAGGTGGGAGCAAGAGGACCTGGGGGTGAGGAGGAGTATGGGAGCCTAGGCTGGGCATCAGCAGGGGTCAGACCCTTCTCACCTTGCAGGCCACTGGCAGCAGTCAAGTTCATCCTGAGAGCCACCAGGAGCAGGTGAAGGGTGAGCCCTCCTATGCAAGGCAGTGGGTGGAGTGGGCAATGCTCAGCCATCCTTCAGGACCCTGGACCCCTGCAGACAGGCTTGCCCACCCATGCCTAATTCTGCCACTTTGAGAAATGACAGTCTAGAAAGTTCTGGTGTCAGAGCCAGGGTGCCTGTCTAAGCCTCAGTTGGCTCATCTGCTAACTAGGCAGCTGCTCCTCCATTCTCCAAAGAACAGATGGAGGGGTGACTTTGGCAGACACAGAACTACACACGGGCACCAGGCCCCTTGGAGGGGAACTGTGAGGCCAGTGTGGAGCCAGGGCTGTAGTGAGGGCCTTGCCCTCCTGAGGAGGTGGGCGGGGGCTCTCTCCTGTCTGTCCTTCTCCTGGGACCCACAATGGTCCCACTGTATGCCACACACCCGCCAGCCTTGCTCCTCTCACCCCGCACGCCCAGGTGGACTCTAGCTCTGGACCTCCTGAGCCATCCGGGTACTTGATCCTAAAGGGGCTCCAAGTTCTTTAGTAGCTTCTATTTGTTGCCATTTTTCAGAAGGAAAACTGGGGACCTTTTCCCACAATTAAGAGGTAGGTGGGCATTGTAGCCAAAGCTCTGCTCTTTGTCTGTCTCCAGGAGAGGAACAAGGATACTCCAGCCACATCCTGCCCATCAGCCTGGATAAGTTCCCAGGGCAGCCCAGACTTTCAGACATCCCAGAATACAGAGGTCAGCCCAGCCTGGCCTAGAACTCACAATTTAGTACAGAGCACACACATTAGTCCAGGTTAGCTCAGAGACACAGGCATCCTACAGTACTTGGGTTAATGTGGGATACTTGCAAGTCCAGGATAGCCCAGAACCCAGAGGTCAGTTCCGAATACACAAGTTAGCCTAGGTTGTCCTATAGCATGTAAACACAGGAATGATTAAAACAATAGATTGGTCCCAAGTAGTGATTTTCCAGTTGTATTGAAAGCAGCAGAGACCTCCTTCAAATGGAGTCTCAGCCAGAAGCCGATGCACACGATGAGATGGAGGTGCCTTGGGTGAAGCAGGAGGGCCCAGATGGTGGTTCACTGGGAAATGCCCAACACCCATCTTCCAGGAAAAGGCTCGGCTTTGTGGCCTCTGGTGTGTCAGCACTCCCAGCGTGGTCAGCTTCAGCCTGTCCACCTGGTCTCTGGACCCAGAGCTGGGAAGGGATGGGCGTAGGTGACTCCCCACACAGGCAAGCTTTCCCCTCAGCGTGCTGGGCTCTTCTGGAACCTCCTCAGCCCTCCACGCCCTCCAAGCTAGGAGCCCAGGTCTAGGACCCCCAAAGTCAGCCTAAATCCCAAGGTTGGCAGGACAGCTCCGGGCTTCTGAAACCCAATAGCAAGCCCAAAACATGCCTGCTGAGCCCTACCTGGCAAGGGTGGAGCAAATGGGAATGAAGTAGGTGAGGAGATCCAGCGCCAAGAATTTCCTACATGACTCTAATCAAGTTCTTGTGCCCTGTGGGTCTTAGTCTCCCCTTCTATACAGGGAAACACCTGAGGGCTGCGACCTTCGGGGCCCTCTCTGACCCTGAGTCTTCCAACCTTGGCTTTGTCACTTCCTTCTCTGCTGCCTCTCCAGGTCTGGCCCCCCGCCAGGCAGAGCCCCAGGTGCTGAGTCACTGGCCCTCAGCCCTACACACCTGTCCTGAGCCAGCTGTCATCCGAGGGCATCTGCAAAGTTCATTCACACAGAGCTGAGTGTCCAAGTCTCGGGACTTGTCCCGAGAGTGCAAGGCAGGCACCCTACACAGAGCACAGCTCTCTCCCTCTTTGATGCCTGAGTGGGCACAGGAGGGGGCTCCCCATGAGCTCCTGAATGCAGGAAGCCCACACTGCACTTTATGTAAATTAAATTGAGAGGTGGATCATGTGGTAAAGAGTTTCAGTTAGACTGGATAAGTAAGTTCTGGAGACCTATTGTACTACACAGTGACTGTTGTTAATAATAATAGATTCTATACTGCACTTGAAAATCGGTAAGAATAGATCTTAAATGTTCTCAGTACAAAAACAAATAACCATAAGTCAGACATGATGATGCACCTGTGATCCCAGCACTCCGGAGGCAGAGGCAGGAGGATGGCAAGGTCAAGGCCAGCCTGGGTTACACAGCAAAACCCTGTCTCAAAGATAAATAAATAAAGATAACTAGGTGATGGGTGGGTTAATTAGTTGATCGTGGTAGTCATTTCACAATGTACACATACATCAAAACATCACACTGTACACTGCAAATATATACAATTTCTATTTGTAAAGTATAGTTCGACAAAGAAAATATTTACTTGTGAAATATTTTGAACATTCAGAAAAGGACAGAAAACAACACTTAGCCACCGCCTGGATTTGACTGATGTTAATATCCAGTCCGATGTCCCTCACTGGGATATTTCTCTCCCTCTCTGAGCATGCTCAGTGCCCCTCACCCAGCAGCCCTTCTGTCTCCACATGGGACTACATGGGGCAGGTGTGCAGACGGGGCCAAGTCTCAGCACACTTGCAGGTCCCACCTGCTGACATCCCATTTACCTTAACAACCACCCAGCAAGACGTAGGTGAAGGAAGATTCACTCTCCCATTTCGCAGAAGAGAAACTGAGACACAGTTGGTAGGGTGTGTCTGAGCACACAGCACACCGGAGGCCCATGGAGGACATTCTACCATTCCTTCGTGATTCCTCAGCTTCCACCTCCAGCCCTGCCCTGGGCCCCCAGGAGGGTCTGATGAGTACCACGCTGAGGCAGCAGGTGCAAACTGGGGCTGCCCCAGCACCTGGGCCACACTTGACCCTGCCTTTGAAATCCATTACAGTGGCCATTGAGGTCCAGCATGGTGCAGAGTACAGGGCAGGCATCACAAAGAGCAGAGCACCCCTGTCTCACACAGAAGCAGAGACGCTCCTCAGCATGCTCATCTTGCTTCCAGCTGTGAGAAAAGCACGCAAACCCCACACACGGGGTGCAGACCATGGCACCATGAGCAGGAGAGGCAGCTGTCTTGGATGGGGAGTGTGATTTAGGTCTGGAAAAGCAAGCCTTGATGAAGTGCAGACTGGGGAGGTCCCACCTGGAAAAGGCACCCACATTCAGAGGCCCAGGGAATCTTCAGGAGGAGTGAGGGATCTGAGAAAATGGGAAAGTGGAGGATGAAGATAGAAAAGTACATTTCTCACACACATATCTGATAAATGACTCACAGTCTGAATATGTAAAAAGGGAGAGGAAAAAAAAGTGCTAATCAAGAAAAAAATCAGACAATCCAATTCTTAAAACTACAAAAGATGATCTCCAGCTGTCTAATAAGTGAGTGAAAAGTTCTCAACATCATGAATCGTTAGGAAAATGCAAATTAAAACCACAATGAATACAATTATATTCCACCAAAGATGCTATAATTACAAAGTAATGATAACTCAAAGTGTTGGCAAGAATGTGGAGCCACTAGAATTCTCCTCCATTGCTAATGGGAGTGTTAATTAGTCTAACCACCTGGGAAACTATTTGGCAATATTTATTGAAACTAAGCATGTGCCTGTGTATGATCCAGCAAGTCCACTCATAGGTGTTTACTCAAGAGAAATGAAGGCAAGTGACTGTCAAAGGATTTGTTCAAAAATGGTCATTGAAGCTGTATTCATAATAGAGAGAAACTAAAAACAACTTCAACACCCTTCTCCTGTACAATGGACGGATACGTAACGATACATTCATTCAATTATATACTACACAGCAATGAAAAAACAAGGACACATGCAACCAGACAGATAGGTATCAGAGGACCCTGAAGGAAAGAAGGCAGGCAGGAGTGAGTATGTGTTCGGTGGTCCTATGCAGATGAAATTCGAGGATAGATAGAATTAACTCGGGTTCAAGTCTGAGTAGTCGTTATTTCAGGAGGCATTACTGACCAGAAAGGGCATGAGGGGATTTCCTAGGCTATTGCAGTTGTTCTACATTTTGATCTAGGAGGCATTTGCTCAGCTTCAACACATGTAAAACCCCAACAAGTTATATACACCTAAGATGTGAGTACATTATAGCAAGAAATAACCCTGATAAAATGTTGTTGGTTTGGTTTGTTTGTTTGAATTTTGTTTAATTGTCACTTCCTTCCTGTTACTTCCTGAAGTTAGAGACTGGAGAAGAGAGGGACAGAGGGACAGAACAACCCCTTGGGCAGCTTTTGCAACCTCCCAGGTGAGGAAAAGTGAGCAAACCAGCAGGAGGCAGGGGATAGGTGCTGGTGTGGCAGAGGAAGAGGGCTTGCCAGAGCCAGCAAGACACAAACGTTTGTTTGTTTGCTTGTTCTGGCAGTACTGGGGGTTGAACCCGGGGCCTTGCACTTGCATGCTTGGCAAGTGCTGGATTCCCAGCCCATTTTTGTACTTTTTAGTTTGAGACAGGGTCTCGCTAAATTATGCAGCCTGCCTCTGGTCTCGAACTTGTGATCCTCCTGCATCTGCCTCCCAAATTGTTGGTATTAGACATGTGAGCCACTGCCCCCAGCTTGACATAGAAACATTTCAACACACCAAGGAATCATCTAGAATGGGCCTCTGTTATCCTATTCCAATGGTCTGAGCAGCCTGGTGGAGGGTGAGCTCCTGCCCCAGGGTTCCACAAGAACCGTCAGCCCCACGGGCTGAGCCCTGCAGACATGCTGGACAGCCTGCACTGAGGCTCATGCAGGAGCCTTGGTCTCCCTGTTTTATAGATCAGCAAACTGAGGCTCAGAGAGCTGAGTGCATGGCAGGATCCCAGTCTGTTAACCCACCCTGTGAACCATCACAGCAGGGGTGGATAACCACATGCCAACAACCAATTGTTGTTGTTTTTCAGTGCTGTCGAGTCCTGTCTGAATCATAGCGACCCTCATAGGGTTTTCAATGGCTGACTGTTTCGGGATTGCCTTGGGAGTGGATTGCCACATCCTTCTCCCACTTTTGCAGTGCTGGGAATGGAACTCAGGACCTCAGAGACTGCAGAGCAGCACTCTACCAATTGAGCTAAATCCCAGCCCCAACAACCAGTAGGGATGCAAAATGGCGTCCCCTAGCCAGGAGCAAGCCAGGAGAATGGGCTTGGGAATCTATACCACCCGGGTCCCCAGGAGTCCTGAAACATGTCTGGAAATGGCAGGTCGGACCACTGAGACAGTAACTCTGAACCTGAACATAGAGCCAAGCCTCAGCCCTCACTCCCCACACCAAGTGCAGTGCATCTTCTCACTTCACAGATTAGGAGATGAGGCCAAGTGAGGTGGGGCACACTTGCAGTTCTGGCTACTCAGGAGGCTGGCAGAAGGTTCATCTGAGCCCAGGAGTTTGAGACCAGGCTAGGCACAGAGACCCTGTCTCAAAATTAAATTAAATTAAATTAAATTAAAAAGAAGGCAGACGCTGAGAAAGCCCAGACGAGGAAGGGCAAAACACTTGGCTTTGCACACCCTGAGGCCAGTAGATCCCATTTGCCCAGCCCCTGCTCCTTGGCTCCTGGGGACTGGAGGTGGCTTGCTGCCAAGGGGATGGGCCCAGATGACCAATTCCAAGAGACCCAGAGAAGGAAAGAAGAGGAGAGGGAAAGAAGAAGAAATGCAAAGAAGCTAGGAAGAGTAGTGTAGAGAGCTAGGGAGAGGAGAGGTCAGGGGAGCGCCCCAGCGAGGCAGGAGGCAGGCAGCAGGGCATCAGAGTGAAGCAGGACAGAGAGCAGCTGCTGTGAACCCAGGAGGCAACTGAGGCAAGCGTAGCCTTGTGGGGCAGCCCCGCCCCTGCCCCCTCACTGCCTGCTGAGGGAGGGGGCCCAGCAGGCTGATTTTGCCCACCAGGCTGGAGGTGGCTGGGGGGTAAAAGGAGGAGAATCAGCAGGGAGCCAGGCTGGGCTCTCCCAGGGGGACTCCACCCCAACCATGTGACCTTGGGTCTCTCTGATCCTATCCAACAGCCTCTGTTAGACTCTGAGCCACCGGGGCTGCCCCTGGCTCCCATCTCAGCCCCTGCAAAGGTGTTGATCTGCAGCTTCCAAGGTCCCAGCAGAAAGTGTGGCCAACTCGGGAGCTACCCGAAGGATCTCTGCCCCCAGGGTCCTTGTGACCCCCAGGCAGACTGTCATTTGAGCTCTGAGGATGGGGGAACTTGTGACCCACTGGAGGGGCTGATGCGAAGGCAGGTGGGGAGGATGCCAGGGGAGCAGCACCAACCTTACCATCACCCCTCCTGGGACTGGCTGGGTTCACACCACGCTCTGCATGTCAGTGTGACCTGAGGTGGGTCACCCAACCTCTCTGAGCTGTTCTTCTTTTAGGTGGATGAGGCTGACCACTTCGCAATATGGATGGACCACCTAGGCATGCCCATGCTGTGCAGCCCTGTGCTAGTATGATCAAGAAGAAAGGTGACATGGATCCAGAAGAGGCCTTAGGCAGGGCCAGCTCAAAGCTTGTACCTCCACCCAGAGAGACAGACCCGGAGTGTAGCTGGAGGCTGGGCTAGGGGGCCAGGATGGGCCCCCAGGCCGAGCCTCTGCCTCCCAGCCCAGTGCTCCTGAATCTGGGATGGGGTGGGGAGAGAGGAGTTCACTTAAGTCACTCCTGCTCTGCCCAGATATCCGAACTGCTGGGCAAGGGTGGGCACAGAAAGGAGCACCACAGGACTCGAGACCTGTGCTCCATCACAGGGGACAGAAAGGCTTCACAGAGGGGGGTCACCTGCAAGAGGGGCAGCCATGTGGGCATCCAGGCCCAGGGATGGGGCGCCCAGGTCCCTCTGCCCATGTCCACCAGGCCCTGTCTCCCTGGCAGAGGCTCTGAGCTGTGATTAAGCTGTCACTACCACCCACTGTGGCACTTCCATAGAACCCAAGAGGGACGGAGAGGTGAATCACTCTGGAATCACAGGTCCCTGGACAGGCTACCCTGAAGTCAGCAGCCTCTTGGGTCTTTTAAAAGCCAACCAGCTGCCCTGTGGATGCCCAGCCCAGCCTGTGCTGGGCCTCACACAGAGGCAGGGACACTGTTTACAGCCCTGCTTAATGAAATCAATAAACCACCAATGCAAATCTGGCTGAGTACCAGCACTTTACAGCACATCACGCTGAGAGAAGGACCAAATTAACAGCTGCTGCAGGAGAATGGGAGGCAGGAGGAGAGGCTGAGGAGGAAGGAGAGGGGCCAACCTGGAGCAGGGTGCAAAGGCAGGTCAGGCATCCAGGCCCTTCTCTGGACCCCATTATATCCCTGTCCCTGAAGCAGCCTGTAGCATCCTATTCCCTCTTTCAGCAGCCCAGCAATATGGCTGCAGGAATGGCTCAGCTATCAGTCATTTACACCGTAGTGAGAACTTGAAACTAGACAAGACTGCAGAGATGCTTTGATTCTTCCTCTCTCTGGGGATGAGGAAGCTGAGGATATGAAAGGCAAGTACCCCAGAGAATTCCAGCAGTGGCCAAGCTGAGAATTTCTGAGCCCAGGCCTATGCCATGGCCCTCATGTCACAAGGCCTCCCCACACCTGACCCTAGTTTCCTACACCCTCACAGGAGGGTGAGACACCAGAGCTTCTCACTTGGTGAAAAAGGAAGGCACGTCTTAGGGCCAGGCTGGCCCAGGGCAGCACCAAAGGACCTTGCCAGGCCTCCAGGGTTTGGGGCCTGGACAAGGAAGAGCCCCAGCAGAGCCCAGGCAAGCAGCTCCATGCTGTGCTCCCTGAAGACATGTTGTCAAGAAGCCTGTCTATCATGGGAGGCCCCGTGGCCTGGCACCGGCCCTGACCTTCTCTGATACATTCGCTCCCTCAGGATCACAGAAGGCTCAGAGTCCAGAGTCATCCGCAGCTTTCTCACTTGGACCCTCTCTGCCTCAGGACCAAAACAGCAGCCTCTCCTCCTTGACAGGCCTGGGACCCTGTGTGAGCCCCTCCAGCCACCGCCAACCCGGAGGATGGTCCCCAGGGTCCAAGCCATAAACTCAAGCTCCGGTCCATTTCCCATCTGTAAAATGAGAACTCTGTCAGGGGTGGGCCGCCTATGGAGGAAAAGGTCATGAGGAGGCCCTCAGAGCCTCAGATGGAAAGTGGGGGGCCTCTGTGGGCAGCCACACTGCCACCTCTGTCCCACAGAGCCTTCCCAGCACCCCCTCCCTCTGGGGAATGAGAAAATGTCCCTTTCTGAAACCTGCAACCCATTTCCCAGCACCAGGGCAGTGACAGCGATTTACTCTCCACTCCCCATCTGAGCAGGGACTATTGAGTCTCCTATGGCTCCGGCATGGGAGGGACGGAGAGAAAGCAAAAGGCAAGATGCTCGCCATCAGGGTTCTAGGTCTTCCTCAGACCAACAGGGGTAAAGAAATGAGACGGAGCAAGCTGGGACCTTCCACCCCAACCCTGACAGACATCACTAATCAACCACGAAGCACTCCCCGCTGAGGCTGCGGGCAGCCTCGCAGAGCCCTCCTTCCACCAGGTGCTCCAAGCAGCCCCAGCATGACCATGGGTGTGAATTCCCAAGGGCTCCCCTGCCTTTGGAGGGCTAAGGGTTACAGCCAGGGTAATGCTGGGAGGCTTCCTGGAGGCAGAAGTCTTCACCTAGGCCTTGAAGGAAGACTCTGGGTAGCCAAGGGGAAAGAACAGAGTGCCTTAGTAGAGATCTGGAGGAAACTGGCACAGCAGAGTCAAAGACAGCAGGACCCACTGCCAGAGCAAGAGATGCCTAGGAGGGTCAAGGAAAGCTGGGTGGGACCAAAACTCAGGGCCAGGCCCACACCTCAACATACTGGATCTGGCTGGCCCCTGTGGCATCCTGCACCCATTCCACAGCCAGGGCAGGCCCTCGAGGGGTCTGACATTAAGTGAGGTGGCTCTTGCCATGGCTCACAACCTCCCGGGTGACGAGGAAATTTGCAGGCTTGTTGAAATGACATGTTGCTGCCTGTTCTCTGAGTTGTAGGGCAGGTCCCTGGGAGGCACCAGCCATCCTCATCTCTCGGCCTCATAGGAGATTTATGGCCATGTGCCCAGTCCAGTGTGGCCAGGGGCAGCCCACAGGGAGAGGCACCTCTAGCACTGTGCAGCAGCGACCAAGTGCAGAACAGCCAGCTCAGACCCCAGCTTGGGCCAGCCTCAGGATGCAGAGGCCACACAGGCCCAGGACAAGTGGACAGTTCAACCCCTCCCTTCCCAACAGCCTACAGCTGTACCACCCTGGCATCTGATCCTGTCACATCTTGGAAGCTAAGCAGCGTTGGGCCTGGTTAGTCCTTGGATGAGAGACTGCCTGGGAACACCAAGTGCTGGAGGCTTGGGAGAAAGAGCTGGCAGCCCACTCCTGAAACAATCAGTAATCGAAAACCCTATGAGTAGCAGAGAAGTACTGGCAAAAGTGCTGGGCATGGCCAGTGTCAGGGAGTGTTTTGTTCTGTTGTACACGATTGCTATGAGTCAGACTCAACTCAACAGCATCTAACAACCACCACCTTCCCAACTGGCTTCTGGGCAGAAGAGGTTGGCCACTCCCTGGAAGAGCTGCCCCTTACACCCTGCTGGGGCCCCCATCCCTTCCTGCTGGCACTTTCCTTCAGAGCCCATTTCAGCTTTCCCCTCTATCAAGGAGCCCACCTGGATTTACCCACAAGACTCAATTAGCTCCACAGGGTGGCAGGACGCCCATTGGTGATTCTGACCCAGTGCTGAGATGGGGCAAAACACTCGTCTGCCAGCCCTCGGCTCCTACACCTGTCACCAGCAGTGGGGAAGAGTGTCGGAAGACCCAGCACTAGGAATCCTCCCGTAATTTCCACATGGATGGATCTGGCTGCCAGCAGTCCAGGGCCAAAGGGTCATTTGGAGTCCAGCCACATTTAGGGCCTGGCCCAGCCTGAGGAAAATCAAAGGCCCAGAACCTCAGATTGCCAGAGGGGTCTTCAAATCCCACCCACCCAGGGGGGTAGGGGAGGCCCAGAGAGGGTAGAACATGTCCAATGCTGCACAGCCAGCCCCCCCACAGTGGGGACTCTCAACTTCATCCATTCCTGCTGGGAGCTCACGGGTGCGAAGGCTCTGGTACTGGACCTTCTCTGCCCCTCACAGCGAGCTTCCTCTGCAGGGGCCTCACGGGCCCCTGATCTAGAGGACGCAGCAGCAATAACCCCACCTGTCAAGACTCCGGTGAAGAAGAGTGAAACAGATTGTAGTGGGAAAGGGAGCCAGGGGGAGTGGGTGCCCCTCCAGACAAGGCCTCCACTGTTTGCCACTGGGGTCCAGCAGCCCTCCTCCGAGGGCCTCGCAAAGTGAGTTCCTAGCCTCTCGGGGTCGATGACTTTGTCAGGAGTCCTTCTGCGAAGAAGTGGCTTGAGATCAAATAAAGGCCCAAAGCAATGCACCCCACTTCCTTTCCAAGTGCACAGAAAAATTTCTAGGATTCTCTCACCTCACGTAGCCAACCTCCTCCTCCCCCTCCTCCCCCACTTTTCCCTCCTCTCCTTCTCCTCACC
>VMDO01017407.1:0-44978 GCA_007922755.1 Pedetes capensis | reverse complement strand
TTTCAGTTACTAGAAAATGCCAACAAAACGGGGTCCCGAAGACATTCTATGGCCACAGGATAAACTGGGGGCAAGTTTTGGTGTCCTGACTGTAACTTAGGAGTTAGTCTGCACTCCCAGATCTTGAGACTTCAAAGAAACTCAAATTTGTCTGAGCTCTTATGAAATAATGCTGTGTTTGAGCTATTAGCAGAGAGAAATCTTCTTATCCCAACCCCACTGGGACTTTTCATTAAGGCACGGTTGTTATTGTTAGGTGCCGTCAAGTTGTGTCCCACTCACAGCGGCCCTCATAGGGTTTTCAATGGCTGATTGTTTCGGGATTGCCTCGTGAGTGGATTGCCACGTCCTTCTCCCGTTTTTGTGGTGCTGGGAATCGAACTCGGGACCTCAGAGACTGCAGAGCAGCGCTCTACCAACTGAGCTAAATCCCAGCTCTTTAAGGCATGGGGGTGACGTTTAAGTCACATCTGCACCAGCGCCCAGGGCAACCAAGAAAACTGCACATTTAATCTATGAACACCGAGAAGAGCGAGAAGGTAGTTCCCCGTGAAGTGGATTTGGGAGTGTCCTCAATTTCCAGATCCTCCTGTCCACACTCTCAGAGCAAACCTAGCACCGAGCACAGGCACTGGCTTTCCAAGCTGCTTCATGAAGAGCTGGCCCGCCCAGTGGTCAGCTGGCTGCAGACCTGGGTGACTGTAGGGGGATTTATAACCCGGTGGGGACTGGACCAAAAGGGCCTCCATGGAGCTGCAGTCTATTGAGCTTGTTTTAGGGGCAGAAGCAGCCTCGAGCCTCCCCTGGGCCACCTCCCAGCTGTTTTCCACCCACCCATTGGGCTCCCTGGCCCTTTGGAACCTCCCCCAGCCCCCCAGAGGTGGGGGGCTCCTCAGCTGTGTCCGCAGCACCTGCTGTCCTTGCCGGTACCAGACTTAGCTCAGAATTTGTCCGGCGGCTCCCCTCCCCCAACAGTCTCGGCTGCAGGCAGGAGCCAGGCTCAGGGGCTGTATTACATTAGCATGGTGGAGTGGATGGCCGGGCAGCTGCATCCAAGGGGGCCAGTGGAGCCACCGCCTTCTCCTGTGATTCCCAGTATCGCGGTTCTCAGATTCGGGCTCATTGAGAACCGAATGTCTGTTAGATCTCGGGGATCCGGAAAACCATATAAAGGGACTTTGGGTGAAAAGATACTGGCAGCCCAAGCCTGGCTCCTCTCGAGGCACATCTGAACCTGGATGAAGGTGGGCTCACCCACTGACACGCGGCAAACCTGTTCTAAGGAAAGCTGAACAAAGCAGACTGTTGCTGTAATCTGTCTGTAAGTATTTATCGAGCATTTGCCACAATCAACAGATAAACAAAGTCCCTTTATATGGTTTTCCTGGTACCCGAGATCTAACAGACATTCAGTTCTCAATGAGCCCGGATCTGAGAACCGCGATACTGGGAATCACAGGAGAAGGCGGTGGCTCCACTGGCCCCCCCTGGATGCAGCCACGCGGCCATCCACTCCACCGTGCTAATGTAAGGCAGTCCCTGAGCCCAGCTCCTGCCTGCAGCCCACACTGTTGGGGGAGGGAAGCCAACAGACAAATCCTGAGCTAAGTAGGGTACTGGCAAGGACGGCAGATAAACAAGACAGGGGGGAGAAAGGGAAGGAGGAGACAGGATGTGATTTGCAAATGAAGCCACAGCACTGATGCGTTATTTTGTCTACACAGATAGCTGGTGTTTGGTGGAGGATGGGTTGTATAGGTTTAAAAACGACAAGAAGGGGTTCATGAAGGCGCTGTTTCCCAGGGAGAGGGCTGATGGGATCTGGGGTCTGTGAGCGGAAGTGTCCTTGCAGAACTGTCCTGGGGGGCCTGGAGAACCTGAGAGAGGCGGCTTTTCTAGTTTCCCCTGCAGCCAGCATTGAGAGCAGGCACTGCTCTGCCTGCTTCCTTATTTGATCCCAGATTCTGCACTCAAGACTTAGGGCTGATTTCACAGACCAGGTGAACGACCTTCCTGGGCTTCATGAACCGCAAACTGTAATTGCCGATGGACCTTGGCTGAGCGCTGGCTACGTCCTAGGCGATCAGACTCTGCCAGCCTAGGACATAGCGAACACTCAGCCAAGGTCCATCAGTATCCTTAGTCCTCACAATCAGCCTGCGCAGTGGGCTCTTCCGTGGCTGCCACGTGATCCACGTGAGCTGAAAAATCCTGAGTCACTTTGGCAGGGCTCACGTTTACCATGCGGTCGGGGTGACTCTGGGCGCATCTTGCCGTGCTGGGGAGGAAGGCCTGGGTGGAGGGCCCCGGTGGAGAACAGCAGGCAGGCCAGGGCTCCCCAGCAGGGCAGGACAGAGTGGGGGCAGGGCCTGGACCTGCTTTCCTAGACACTGCCACAAGCATCCCAGGCTTCGAAGAACGTGTACTTTCAAAATGTCAGCTCCAGCTTGTTCATAGTTTGCAAAGAAGTCCAAGAATTTATTAGTCTGCAAGTTGTTTCTTGCTTTTGAGGCATAACGGTAGTGAAAAAAAATTGAGCTCTGAACACTGCCTTTCTTTTTTCTTTCTTCCTTTTTTTTTTTTTTTTTGAATTACTGGGGGTTGAACCCAGGGCCTCGTGCAGGGCACTTGCTCTGCAAGTGCTAGGCCACTGAGCTGCACCCTAGCCCATTTTTTTACTTTTTGAGACAGGATCTTGCTAAGTTTCGCAGACTGCCTCTGGTCTCGAACTTTCGACCCTCCTGCCTCCACCTCCCGAGCTGCTGGGATTACAGGCGTATGTCACTGCGCCCAGCGTGACACTGCCTTTCTTTACTGCAACCATGTTTATGGGGTGACTACCTACGAGAAAAGGCACATGCCCACTCGACCGGACTGTACCCACAGACAACTCCTGTGCAAGCCCCTTACAGGTGCCTCTCCTGCCTTTGGCCCTTGTCCCCCAATCTCAGCTCCCTGCACTCTAGAATCTTCTGCATTGATTAGCACCTGCAGTTGTAGAGGAAAGAACTTGATCTCGACTTTTCAATTTGCCAAATGGAATGGCTCTGAAAATAAACCATCTTCAGCTCTAGTTATTATGAATCTAAGGTTCACAATGGGCTGGGATTTAGCTCAGTTGGTAGAGCACTTCTCTGCAGTCTCTGAGATCCCAAGTTCGATTCCCAGCACCGCAAAAATGGGAGAAGGACGTGGCAACCCACTCCCAAGGCAATCCTGAAACAGTCAGCCATTGAAAACCCTGTGAGGGTCACTATGAGTCGGACACGACTTGACGGCACCCAACAACAACAACAAGTTTCACAAAGCATTATAGAGAGTGTTGAAATTTTCTTCCTATCTATTGGTAGAAATGAAGATAATTTTGTGATATGCTACTAGAGGCAAAAAAAAAAAAAAAAAAGTCAGTACCACGATTAGGCAAAAATGCAGAGTTTAGAGTTAGAATCAGTGCTGTTTAGTAAAACTTTTTGTGATGATGGAAAATTCCATCCCTGTGGATACTGAGTCATTGTGATGTGGCTATTGGCTAAGGAATAGCACTTTATTTTATTTCTAAATTTTTGTTTTTCAGTAATGAGTTAAACCTAGGGCTTCATGTGTGTTGCTGTGATGCTGAAAGCTATGCCACTGGTATCTCAGATACCAGCAGGGCCACCTATGGTGGACAGGTTCCAGCTAAGCTTCCAGACTAAGACGGACTAGGGAGGAGGACCCGGCAGCCACTGAAAACTCTTCGAACAGGAGAGAAGCACTATCAGATATAATGCCAGAAAATGTGCCCCCACCCCCAAGGCAGGCAGGCATTCAAAAAATGACTGGGGAAGAGCTGCTTCCTCAAAGTAGAGTCAACCTTAGTGAGGAGAGTTGAGTAAAGCCCCTGGGACCACCTTTTGCTATTGTGGCACGACTCAGAATGAGAAGAAATACAGTGGCTGCAACATTGGGCTCAAACATAAAACGTTCATGCAGATGGCACAGTGTTGGGTAGCGTTGGGTTCTGTTGTACATAGGGTCACTGACTTGATGGGACCCAACAACAATTTGCCTGGAATAAGGGCCTAACACACAGTAGCTGATGAATAAAGTTAAATTTGTGAATGTTGTGCTAAGAAGCGCTTAAGTCTGCTTTTCACAATTCTAAACATTCATGGTTAAGCCATTGCCATAGCCTGTAGCTATCCATGAGAGGCTGGATGGAGAACAAACTGATTTTCCATTTTTTGCATAAATATTTCTAGACTGTCAGTGCAGAGACTTTTGTTATTTACTCACAAGTTTTGCTAACTGAATTTGGTTGCAGTAATTCTACACGCAAATCATTTCACTTGTTGTTGTTGTTAGGTGCCGCCGAGTTGAGTCCGACTCATAGTGACCCTATGTACAGCAGATCAAAACACTTCTCGATTCTGTGCCGGGCACACGATCTTATTTACGTTTAAGCCCATTGTTGCAGACACTGTGTCAATACATCTGGTGGAGGGTTTTCCTCTTTCGCATTGACCTGCCACTCTCCCGAACATGATGTCCTTCTCCAGGGATTGATCTCTCCTGACTACATGTCCAAAATATGTAAGACGCAGTCTGGCCATTCTTGCTTCCAAGGATCACTCTGGTTGCACTTCTTCTAGGACAGATCTGTTGGTTCTTTTGGCAGTCCATGGTACATTTCACTTACTACATGAAAAAAAGGCTTAATTTTTAATTAGATTGTGATCACAGGGAAGCCTGATGGTTTTTTTCTTAACCTTTTCATTAGTGAAAATTTACAAGGAACAGCAACCAACTTTCTGAATTGACGCTGCTTTGAGGCTACAACTGAATGCAGAGGTACGGCCCAGAGTGGAGGAAATGATGCGTAAGTGGCTTTTCCCTAAGAGGCTTACCATTTGAATAAATATTATTTATATTTAATGATTAGAGAGCAGCTGGCAGCTAACAATTGGATTTACTTCTATTAAAAGTATATCAGGGCCCCCATGGTGCTGGGGGGCACAGAGACTGTAAGTCAGAGCTCCACAGAGCGGGAGCGGGAGCGGGAGTGCGCCCCCTTCTGGCTCACCTTCACCGGCGTCCTTATCCTTGGCGGCCAGGAGACAGGCGCTCACGGCCTCGTAGGAGGCGCTCAGCCGCGTGCTGGGGTCCCGCTTGGGCTTGGGTGGAGGCTGCTTCCGAGGCGAGGGGAGGCCGCTGCTGTCTTCCACGCTGAACACAGAGTGCAGGGATGGAGACCGGATGGACTGGCCAGCGAGAGCCTGGGCCATGCTGTCCACGGCCAGGGGGACCTGGACCAGGCTGGGGTGCACGTGCCAGGGGTGCCCACCCTGGTTGTCAGCTCTAAGGAGGGAAGAAGATACAGACAGTGGCAGGCCACAGAGGCCAGCCCATTACTCAGGTGACTATAGAAAGAAATTAGGGCTGGGATTTAGCTCAGTTGGTAGAGTGCTACGCTGCAGTCTCTGAGGTCCCGAGTTCAATTCCCAGCACCACAAAAATGGGAGAAGGACGTGGCAACCCACTCCCAAGGCAATCCTGAAACAATCAGCCATTGAAAACCCTACGAGGGTCGCTATGAGTCGGACACAACTCAACGGCACCTAACAACAACAACATAGAAAAAAATTAACGGGGCTCCTTGGCACTGAGCCTTCCCCGTGGGGCCACCGCGCTGGGGAAGCATGGGCAGCAGTGACCGGCTGGGCCTGATCCCCAAGAGGCCAATGGCCTCAGCTGGCTCCTGGTGAAGGAGCTGGCGGAGATTCATGGGGCCCTCTGGAAAATTCTCACACACACGCACACTGCTCAAGTGGCTCCCCATTTCTCGCAGGCATTTGCAGTGTGAATTTTTCACACTCTGATCCTTAAGCAAATCAGAAAGGCAGAATTTGCATCTGAATGATAATTTCAGGGAAATCCATCTTAATAGAGAGCGACTGACGCATCCAATGCTGGAGTTCATCATGTTCTCCCTCCTCAGAAGGAGCGTGAGCTGCACTAAAACTGCCAAAGATTTCACGTCAGCCTTCCCGCTCTCTCTCTAGGTCACCGTTTAAATTCCACCAGCAATTATCGAGTTATGCGCAAAACTTATTTTTCCCTTGGCCCTCTGTGGTTGGGTAGGGCTGGGCGAACTGCTGCTATTCAACAAATAAGCAGACAAACGCGTCTTCCCTTAATTTGATGTCAGGCAAATAAACACAGCATCCAATTGAGAAATCGTGGTGACGATTTAGCTCCAGCAGAGCAAATAATAAATATTATTCGGGGAGTCATTGGAAATGAATAGTTATCGGGTCTGCGAAATTCCTTCTGCTTCACGTGTCAGCGTAATCACGCGCTAGCAAGATGCCAGTGAGTCGCTTGGTGAGGACTGTCTGAGCGTCTGGTTTATAATTACACCCTGCTGCAGCGGAGCACCAGCAGGACTGAAGCCACCGCCGGGCAGGGACAGCCGCCCGCCGCCTGGGTAGAAAATGCAGTCGCTGAGGATGAGAGCATGGCGCTCAGTGGATAATTTGTTTGCCCTGTAATGTTTAATTATGCTTTTCCGTACAAAGGGAACTCTTTTCAGTATTGAATAGCGGAGATACGCGAAGCTAATTAGCAAAAGACATATTGCCATTTCCACTTTAGCAAAAAAAAAATCATTTGACACAGGAAGTAATAATGGCAAAGGAGAGTCGTTTTCAGAGACAAACAGGTTACTACCTAGTTCCTGTGGAAAAGTCAACATCTCCCTGACAGTGACATGACAGGGAAAGGGGTAGGGTCTTGGCCCCCCTGGGGGGGCCCTGGGACGCAGGTGTCTCCTCCCACTCAGGGAAGGGCTGAGGATTAAAAGTAGAACCGGCTGCCTCCTATTTCTATGTCAGGCTCAGCGTTCCAAGTGAACTTCTAAATGAAAAGTGTTTGTTCTGAAGCCTTCCTTTTGGCCAAGAAAATGTGATGCTTTGCAGGGGGAAATATGAGCCCATTGATTAAGTTCACTACTTGATGTTTTCAATGCCTGCAGCCGTCGCCCTGTGGCATCCGATCCTGCCAGATCTTGGAAGCTAAGCAGGGTCGGGCCTGGTTAGTGCCTGGATGGGAGACCACCTGGGAATACCAGGTGCTGTAGGCTTGGGAGAAGGACCTGGCAACCCACTCTCAATCACTATGCTATTGAAAGCCCTATGAATAGCAGAGAAGCACTAATAGTGTTTCACCTGTTGTACACAGGGTTGCTATGAGTCAGATACCGACTCGACGGCACCTAACAACAACAACCTTATGTTTTCAGGGGAGGGTCTCCACTCTTTGGCCAGAGTTCTAGCTGTATATTTATCACTGTTGCCTAAAAGCGTCAAAATTGCAGCTGTGTGTTTTTGCTAAGACAGAACTGTAGCTGCTTTAAAACATCAAGCGGGGTGGAAGCAGTTAAGGGACATAAACATTGCACATGAATCAATGCCTATTTTGTTGTTGTTGTTAGGTGCCGTTGGGTCGGTATCCGACTCATAGCGACCTTCTGTACAACAGGGGAAACACTATTGTCAGTGCTTCTCTGCTGTTCATAGGGTTTTCAATGGCAGATTGATTTTTGGGAGGGGGTTGCCAGGTCCGTCTCCCAAGCCTACAGCACCTGGTGTTCCCAGGCGGTCTCCCATCCAGGTACTAACCAGGCCCGACCCTGCTTAGCTTCTGAGATCTGCCGGGATCAGATGCCACAGGGCTATAGCTGCAGGCGCCTATTTTGTAGGGCTAAACTAATACATAGCGTTCAGTTCCGGGAAGGACAGCCCAGGGAGAGCACTTCTTCCGCGGTGGGTTGGTCAGAGAGCACACCCTGCCTGTTTTAGTAACCGCTGTCCTGTCTGATTGAACTCTGCATTAAGCCCCATCAGCATGCCCAGAGCGCCCGTGCATCCGTCACAAAGGTGAGGAAGCTGCAGACGGCCAGCCCTTACCTCTTGGCTCCTTCCTCTGGCCTGCTCCAGTCCTCCGCTCTCTCTCTGTGGTAGGGAGCGTGCGCTTCCTTCCGGAGCCGGTCATTCTCCCGGGCGATGTCAGAGGCGTTCTGAATGACCAGGGCATCGTAGGTCTTCAGCGCCATGTCCTCTGTGTTCTGCAGGAAGCTCTTGATGGTCGTGACCTCCTGCTGCTTGAGGCTCATCTTCTGAAGCAGGCGCTGGCGCGCGAGAAACCCTCTTATCACTTCGTGAAAGAATACAACCCTGCGTCAGTGGACAGAGCGAAAGGGAAAAACCCAGACGTGCACAAACAAAAACCCCATGTGTGAAGTAAGACGCCTTTGTTGTTGTTGTCAGGTGCTGTCGAGGCGGTACCTGACTCACAGCGACCCTCATAGGGTTTTCAAAGGCTGACTATTTCGGGGAGCTGGGATTTAGCTCAGTGGGTGGAGCGCTGCGCTGCAGTCTCTGAGGTCCCGAGTTCAATTCCCAGCACCGCAAACATGGGAGAAGGACCTGGCAATCCACTCCCAAGGCAATCCCAAAACAGTCTGCCATTGAAAACCCTATGAGGGTCGCTATGAGTCGGATACCGACTCGACGGCACCTAACAACAACAAAGTAAAAGATTGGAGAATATTTGCAGTATTCATATCTATGGGCTTAGGTAACTCCTACCAAAGACTCTGGGAGAAGGACCTGGCAATCCACTCCCAAGGCAATCCCGAAATAGTCAGCCATTGAAAACCCTATGAGGGTCGATATGAGTCGGATACCGACTCGACGGCACCTAACAACAACAACAACAACAACTATTTCGGGATTGCCTTGGGAGTGGATTGCCAGGCTCTTCTCCCATTTTTGTGGTGCTGGGAATTGAAATCAGGACCTCAGAGACTGCAGCGCAGCGCTGTACCAACTGAGCTAAATCCCAGCCCTAAGATACTTTTACACCAGGAGAATTTACTAGAACATTCCAGCCACACTGAAAGGGTCTCTAAGTTCAGGAATGGTGGCACCAGAGGCAACATCACTGGACTTGACTGAGGTCCTGCAGGTAATGTGGATGATAAAGCCTCTCCCACATTTTTTGCTAAAAAAAGCTGGGCATTTTAGGCATGGAGTTAAATGGGGGAAAGAATGAGCTCCAAACCCCAGAAGATTTGGGGGTATGGCTCCCACTGCACCATTTTGGGATGCATTGATTATCTTTTATATCACATTATTCCAGAAACAGCTAAGGTTCCTGGAGTTAGTCTTTGAAATATCATGCATCTATTATTCCTAGGATTTTGATTTCCTAGAGAAATTGATGCCTGCAGCTGTATCCCTGTGACATCCAATCCCATCAGATCTCGGAAACTAGGCAGGGTCAGGCCTGGTTAGTACTTGGATGGGAGACCGCAGGAACACCAGGTGCTGTAGGCTTGGGAGACAGACCTGGCAACCCACTCCCAAATATCAATCCGCCATTAAAAACCCTATGAATAGCAGAGAAGCACTGACAATAGTGTTTCGCCTGTTGTACGCAGGGTTGCTATGGGTCGGACACCAACTCCACAGCAACTAACAACAATAAGAAAAATTGATACTGCCTTGAATACTTGCAAGAGATTTTGTAGAAATAATAGGAAATGTATCCTTCCTGCTACCAAGAGAGGAGGTTTAGAAAAATGTATAAAGATTAGGAAAAACAGCTGGCACAGTGGGGCACACCTATAATCCCAGCAACTCGGGAGGCAGAGGCAGGAGGATCACAAGTTTGAGCCCACAGGCAATCTGTGTAATTTAGTGAGACCCTGTCTCAAAAGGTAAAAATTGGGCTGGGGGTACAGCTCAGTGGTCCAGCACTTGCAGAGCGTGCAAGTGTGAGGCCCTGGGTTCAACCCCCAGTACTGTGAAAAAAAAAAAAAATTGGGAAAAACAAGTAAATCAAAATGCTTTGAAATCAGTAATATATCAGCTGAAAACATGAGAATTGAAAATAAAAATAAAAGGCCACCATGTAAAGGCAGCTGGATATGTCGGGCACTTTATTATGTATATCATTTAATGCTGAAACGAAATGATGGCACATACTATTATCTGCATTGTGGACACGATGGAATAGAATTCTCTTAGTTTCACTAATTCCTCCCGGTAAACACAACCAAAGAGTGGCAGAGCCAGGGCATAAATCTCTCTGTGCTCCTGAGGCCCAGCTCCATTCCCGTAGCCTGCAGTGGCACAGATGTGATTTGTGGCTCTCTGCGGGGACAGATCAGCAGTAGAGGAAGTCACAGAGAAGCATTTTTGCAATCGATAGGCGGAGGAACTTGCTAATAATCAGCACAGAGTGGAGTGGACCTGCCTTCTCCTGAGAAAGGGATGTGGTGCCCAGTTGGTCCCTGAGCACGGGCCAGGCCTGCACCAGAGCTGCATGTTTTGGATGCTGGAGATGGGTGCTAGTGGCCGGCTCCTGACACAGCCTTGCAACCTCCATAGCACCATCCTTCCCAACTCTAAGTTTCTGAGATTAGAAGGTTGGGGAGGGAGACGCCTGTAAAACACTAAGTGCTTTAAAAATATTCCCAGGTTATAAAATAACAAGCATGCTCCTTTGGTGCCTTAGCTTGTTAGAGGGGGCAAAACTGAACATGATTTTCTGTAGTTGGGGCTTCAGAGGAAAACAGTACACGGGTGCCCAACATGCTTAAGGCTTTTTAAAATTTTTATCTTTCATTTTTCTGGATGAAGTGTTGTTAGGTGCCGTCAAGTCGGTATCTGACTCATAGCAACCCTCATAGGGTTTTCAATGGCTGTTTCGGGATTGCCTTGGGAGTGGATTGCCACGTCCTTCTTCCATTTTTGTGGTGCTGGGAATTGAACTCTGGACCTCAGAGACTGCAGTACAGTGCTCTACCCACTGAGCTAAATCCCAGCCCTTTTTTTTTCCCCCCCCAGATCGCAATGCTAAATGCTGAGTTACTGTGGAATGTAGCCGCATTATGTCAAGTCATGCTGAACTAATTTAAACAATAACAAAGATGAAACAGTAAAAGGTGAGTCAGACTTCCAGCCATTTAACATGTGCAATAAGGTGAAGAAATATTAAGCACGAGACAGCTACGTGGAAGGAGAAGGAAGACCTTAACGTGGGGTCTGTCCCTCTGCTCTTTCCTGTTATATCAAAGGAACTTGCGATACTGACTTTCGGTAGGTGAAGGAAAGAGAGTTCAAAAGCTGCTCGACCTTTCTGGATAACAGGAAGAGGAAGGCGGAATGCTAGGGTTCTTCTGACTCCCCCTGCCCTAAGTTATTCATGGGGTCCCCATGGGCTCAGACACCCAGAGCGCTCCACTTCCCCCGACGCCACACTGGCAGCCTTCTAAAATTCTCCCTTTACATATATTGTCCCAGGGGCTGAAAGTTGCTCTCTTTATAAAGGGCAACTATTAAAAATAAGCAGGCTGGGATTTAGCTCAGTTGGTAGAGCACTGCGCTGCAGTCTCTGAGGTCCCAAGTTCAATTCCCAGCACCGCAAAAATGGAAGATGGACCTGGAAACCCACTCCCAAGGCAATCCCGAAACAGTCAGCCATTGAGAACCCTATGAGGGTCGCTATGAGTCGGATACCAACTCAACGGCACCTCACAACAATAACAACAATAAAAATAAACTGGCCACAAATGGAGAGTGATGGTTCTCCTTCTAAAAATTTCAGCGCCTGCTTCTGTGACACCAGCTATGTGGAGATCATCGGTTGTAGGTATTTTCCTCGAGGATAAGGCGGGTATGCACAGAGAGTAAACTTCTACTAGGAATCATTGGAAATTGCAAGGATTAAATTTAAAACTAAACGTTATAGCTTTCTTTTCCCTGACCACTTACTAAGAAAGAATGGACCTGTTTAGAAACTGAAAATGGCTCCAGATTATACACATTTTGAAGTGAATTTAGTATCAGCAAATGATATTGAGAACTGTTCTTATTTTTATTGGAAAATATTAATGGACACCTTAATGTGATTCATTCTGACAAGCTTTCCATTGTGATATTTCCACATATCCATTTTGATGTACATTATTCATATAGGTTCCCCCTTACCCTCTTGTATGCTTCCCCCCATCCCACCCTCCCCATCTAAGTCTTCTCTATCATTTACTTGGTAATATTTTTCTATTTGAGGACCGTTCGAAGAGATATAAAAATAAAAATCAGTAATGAATGCTTTGCATTGAAGAGCCTGTAATTTCAAAAAGGCTTTTATATCCATTGTTTTATTTATGCAAAATGAAGTTATGGCTTTTGACTTGATGTCATTGTCAAGACTGTTCCCAATTTTTATTTTTAGGAAGGAGACCGGAGCCTTGGTGTTCCGTCCATTTCTTCTGCTCTGGGTCAGTTCTGTGCAGCAACTTAGTCTTTGTAGTGAGTAGGCTAGAAATTCCTAGTGGGCCCCCTGAGGGAGCATGGGCCAGGACCCCTCTAATTACACCTCAGGAGAGACTTCTAGGCGAACTTGGGTTGCCCTCCCTTATCCACACACAACATTATATTCAACGGGATTCTTCCTGACCTAGTTTTGGCTGTGGCTACAAATCCAGGGTCAGATTCAGGATGGGGTGGGAGGAGGCAGCAGCGGTGGGTGCTCAGATTCAGTCAGGGCCCCGAGGGGAGATAAGAGGGCTTGGGTGCCACCTAGGAGGGGTGCAGGTGAACACACTGTGGGTACTGCATGGAATAAAGTGAAGAAATATTAAGCATGCGGCAGCTACTGGGGGAAGTCAAAGCAGACCCAGCCCCAGCCTCTCCTCTGCACTGCTGTTACGGGGCAGACTATCAGAAGCCAGAGAGAGGCATTCTAGCCCCGGGGAAGGACTGCCCTAGGCTGGAGCTGGGTGACACTGGACTGCAAGGCTCCACGAGACCAAAGCCATGGCTGGCAGGGGCAGCTGCTCCTGGGGAGGTGTCTGTGACTCTGTTTCCCAAGCACAAATGTGGTTCTCAAACAGAGAAGGGCAGGGCTGCAGGGCGCCGGGTCTTGGAGGAGAAGTGACAAGGGACTTGGGGACAGGAAGTACTGCTTATTGATGAAGTGCCCATATAACATGAAGAGCCATTTGGTCGGCCCCAGTTGGGGACACCAGGGCCAAGTTACTCAGCCAGCTGGGCCCTGCCCACCCCCTTCTCCTTCCTAGTCTCAGCGCGGAGGTAAGAGGCAGCCATGGGGGCAGGATTAGGACACCCCCACCACACGGTCCTAGGCACGGTCTGCAGGGAACAGGTCGGAAAAGGCCAAGGGGGACAGCTGAACTTGGCGTGAGCCTCTGGATTTTGAGCAGGACTCGAATGGCACACGTGAAGCTCTGCGCTGAGACCGTCTGACGGACCAGCATCCACCAGGCCTTCTGTCATCAGAGGTGGATGAGGCTGACTGGGGACTGCACAGGGCCAGAGCCAAACAGGGCCCACGGAGGAAATGGACGGAGGATGGAGGGGAGGCTGTGCAAGGAAATCTATGGGCTCCGGGGAGAGGAACAGTTTCCAGTGCCTCAGAGAGCTCACTTCATCACCAAAAGCTAGCGGACAGGTTACTGTCTCCCCTTTACCTTGCTGGAGGGAATGAAACTATTGCTTGTTGTTGTTGTTAGGTGCCATCGAGTGGACTCCGACTCATAGTGACCCTATGTACAACAGACAAAACCCTCCCTGACACTGTGCCATGCCTGGCACTACGTCAGTGCTTCTCTGCTATTCATAGGGGTTTTGATGGCTGATTGTTTTGGGGAGTGGGCTTCCAGGTCCTTCTCCCTAGCCTACAGCTCTTGATATTCCCAGGCGGTCTCCCATCCCAGGACTAACCAGGCCTGACTCTGCTTAGCTTCCAAGATCTGATGAGCCCAGATGCTATAGCTACAGACCACCACCATCAACAACCATAACTGCAACAACAGGGAATTAAACGACTGAGCACACTAAAAAATTTAAGTCTACCAATTAGATCTATTTTATATGATATTGTTTTCTAAAAATGGACTCCTTTTACATAACAACTTGAATTTTGATAGAAAATAAATTGTAAATAGAATCTCTCTCAGAGTTACAATGAAACAGATGTTGTGGGGCATCAAAGAAATCACTCCATGTCTTATTATCACTTCATAAAGGAAAGCTAAATCAAGGATGCTTCCAAAGCAGATAGAGAGCTGTGGAACATTTTAGCTAACTGGCTGGTTCCAGTTCCCCACGCCCCAACACGCCAGGGGCAGTGGCTGGAAAACCATAGGAATTTTCACTATTGCTGCTCTGAAATGCCAGGTCTGGAGTTTTTTTTTGTTTTGTTTTGTTTTTGTTTTTACTGCAGAATCTAACTAACGTACAACCTTACTGTCCTGTACATAATAGTTTGTTGTTAGGTGCCGTCAAGTCAGTATCCGACTCATAGTGACCCTCATAGGGTTTTCAATGGCTGACTGTTTCGGGATTGCCTTGGGAGTGGATTACCAGGTCCTTCTCCCATTTTTGCGGTGCTGGAAATTGTACTTGGGA
Organism: Pedetes capensis; assembly: GCA_007922755.1. Classification (NCBI taxonomy): domain Eukaryota; kingdom Metazoa; phylum Chordata; class Mammalia; order Rodentia; family Pedetidae; genus Pedetes; species Pedetes capensis. The sequence continues at coordinate 30,498 of VMDO01017407.1, read as the reverse complement.
CCTCAGAGACTGTAGCACAGTGCTCTACCAACTGAGCTAAATCCCAGCCCCTGCACATCATAGAGTGATCAATAAACCTGGCTACTTGTAAGGTTGTTGTTGTTAGGTACCATTGAGTCGGTATCCAACTCATAGCGACCCTCATAGGGTTTTCAATGGCTGACTGTTTCGGGATTGCCTTGGGAGTGGATTGCCAGGCCCTTCTCCCAACTTGCAAGGTAAGGGATGAATCCATAGTAAGTTAAGTATATCATGTCCTCCACATTGTGATGTGGGTGAACATTTAGCATGAAATGTGAAGTGGGATCTACCTAACAGCCTATGAGCAGCATCTACAAACACTGATGTAGCAAACGGGGTCACTTTGCATCTTTTACGCCCCCAAATGATTAACCCTGATGTAGCATCATGGAATAGATAGGGTAGCCCACTATCATGCTGACCTCACTGATATTTAAATTCGGGGGGCAGGGGTGCTAAATGACTTTGAACCTTACACGGAAGCAGTTCTAAAGTGCTGCCGTGCCTGGTTACCTTTCTGGCAGGTTATGATCTTCCTCTGTAGTTGCAGACAGAGGTCACTGAGCTGGTCCGCGTGCCAGTACTTCAGGAACACCTTGCGGATTCCCATCTGCAATGCAAAAGGCAGGGTGACATTTCACAGCAGGAAGATCCCAGAATGGGGATGGGGAAAATGATCGGAGTGACTTTTCCAGCAGAGGATCGGAAGGAGCCAACTAACATGATTAATAATGATATATCTTCCTTGTTCTTAACACCATTCTACTTAATAAAAGAGCTAGGATTTAGCTCAGTTGGTAGAGCGGTGTCCTGCAGTCTCTGAGGTCCCGAGTTCAATTCCCAGCACTGCAAAAATGGGAGAAGGACCTGGCAATCCACTCCCAAGGCAATCCCGAAACAGTCAGCCATTGAAAACCCTATGAGGGTCGCTATGAATCGGATATGGACTCAGCAACTAACAACAACAACAACAATTTAATAAAAATTCTAAGGGCTTTATTATGGATGTTGGCTCTGTGTGCACACTGTCCCCAATGCATGCAGATTCCTCCACGCTGCTGATGTGGTGGGTGCACCAGGGAGCTGGCCTTGATTCTGCCTGTGGGATGGACCCCCCCATGCCAGGGCCACCCCCCAATCTCCTCACCTTCCCACTCAGCAGGGGACTGAGGGTGCACAGAGGGGAACAAGCACACAGAGACCAAAACTAATCCCAGACTTGACACCAAACCTACGGTGATTGCACTGCAGTTATTTTTCTCACGATCCCATGGCAGGTTTATACAATTACTGTTATTGAACTTTAGCCAAAAAGGAAAAACAAGTCTCAACAAAGTCACCTCTGAGCAATGATCTAGACGTTTGCACAAATAGTTGTTGCGCCATGGACACACCTCTCCAGAATGATTTGTGTTTTATTGGAAATTTTTAACGTACACCTGACTGTGATTCATTCTGACGTGCTTTTCATTGTGACATTTCCATATATGCATTTTGTTGTACATTATTCATATAGGTTCCCCCTTACCCTCTTGTGTGTTTCCTCCCCCCAGAGTGATTTTTATAAAGAAGCTTCAGCATGGCACCAGATCCCTCTCTACAGACATCTCGAGCTCAGCCAAAGGTACCACTACCGGCAAAAGGGGGCTGGGATTTAGCTCAGTTGGTAGGGCACTGCGGTGCAGTCTCTGAGGTCCTGAGTTCAATTCCCAGCACCACAAAAAATGGGAGAAGGACATGGCAACCCACTCCCAAAGCAATCCCGAAACAGTCAGCCATTGAAAACCCTATAAGGGTCGCTATGAGTTGGACTCGACTCGACAGCTCTTAACAACAACAACTGGCAAAAGGAACTGCGCGAGAAGATTCCTAAAGGCCAGAATGGTAAGCTGTATCCAGACAAGGTTTAAATAATTTTATCTTACTGTACTACTTTTGAAGAGATCCTAGAATTGTGGCGGGTGCGAGGGGTGTCCCCACAGGGCAAGTGCCCCCAGGCTCTTAGGGCAGCAGACGTGGCCAAGTGGGGGACGGACCTGGAGCATCCCTGGGGAAGTCTGGAGGGAGCTGGGGTTGCTATTCTGTTAGGTAAAGGGAAACCACGGCTTGCAACAGGCTTGTAATCGTGTTCCTGGTGCTTGAGACAAATCCCGTTAATATGAGAAGACCAACACATGAGCTCCTCAGCATGAGAGGGGACGCTCGAGTGACAGTGCCCCCCAGCCAGTGCCATGCGTTGTAGTGACATGAGGGGCGGCCACGTGCGCACACACCGTCAGCTCCTGGGAGAGTCTGTGGTCACACTTGCTTGGCCGGAGATGCATGGTGAGCCTCTTCCCACGGAAATGGAGCGTACGTGCTCCAAGCGCACTGTCATCCCGTACCTTTCCACCTGATCTTCCCTTGGCGGATTCCTTGTTCAAGTGAAACAGTGTTGCAGACATGGGGACTGCAGTGAGGCAGACTGCTGAGTCAGATCAGTGGGAAACTCAGCTCCTGGCCCATTCCAAAGATTGGCTGACTGGATGCGCAACTTCACTGGTGTCTTCGAGTCGGCTGAAATGGGAGACTCTTGCGAAGGTGGTGGCTGCTGAGCCTCGTCCCTTTTCCCTTCCCTGGACTGCCATGCTCTCTCCCTCGTTATGTTCTATAATTCATGGTCTTCTCTTCTTCCCAACCGCTGACTTATTTTGGCAGTCGGCAGGAAGAACAGTTGGTCCTGTCTGCGAGCTCTGCAGAAGGAATCTGTGAGGCAGGCACGTGGGAGGAGGGCGCACGTCACCACCATGGGGCAAACTGGCACGTCACCACTCATGGCGGCAAACTGAATCCCAGGGTGGAATCCATGCAAACCTACATTCCGTAATGGAACTCCAAGAGAATGACGGTTTGCAGGACACGTAACAGAGCGCTGAAGTATCACTTGGAACCTGGTACACAGAAAGGGGGAGATGGAGCAAGACCAGTGGAAGGCAAGTGGGGGCACTGGATTTGTGCTCCAAATCCTGAATACATGGAGACCTGGGGCAGGAAGGAAGCTGGATGAGAAGGCTGAGTCTTTCATGCTGACATTTCCAACCGCTACTCAAATACCAGAGTACGCTTATCTTGAACATTGTGCTAGGTTTGGGTTGTGCAATGGGGTCACTGTCTTCAGGGAGCCCAAAGTCTACTGGAGAAGGTTAGCAGTGAGAAGAATCCAGCAAAAATATATGCTCAGCACAAGGATAGATTTCCAAGAAATCCAGCAACGGAGCTCAGGGAGCAATCAAGATGGGAGTAGGCTGGATTCCTGCGTCCTAAGCTATTTGGCCTTTGGCGATAAGCAAGAATTTTCCAGGGAATCTCGGAAGGGTAGAAGATGGATGTGAGACATGGAAATCAGCAATACTGGGAGATGATCTTTGGAAGTTTTCGTTTTTGTTTGACTTTGCTGTTCTTTAATTTTTTCCTTTAATTTAAAAAATTGTTATTAATTAATTTGCTTATTTTTATTTATTTAATTTTTGCAGTACTGGGGTTGAACCCAGGGACTTGCACTTGCATGCTCTGGAAGTGCTGGGCCACTGAGCTGCACCCTCAGCCCATTATTTTACTTTTTGAGAGAGTGTCTCACTAAGTTACGCAGACTGCCTCTGGTTTCGAACTTGCGATCCTCCTGCCTCCACCTCCGGAGCCGCTGGGATTACGGGTGTGCACCACCACACCTGGCCCAAAATTTTTAATTTTTTAAAAATTGAAACAAAATTAGACATCATTATGGGATCCCATGTGATGTTTCAATACACACATACATTGTGCAATGTTCAAGTCAGGAGGAACTTACCTCCCTCCTTAAACATTCATCATTTTGTTGGTGGTGAAAACCTTTGTGGTCAGAATCTTTTGTGCTAGCTTTAAAGAAAACGCAGTGTATCATTGTCGTGTCTTATCACCTGACTGTATAACAGAACACCAGAAGTTATTTCTCTTCTCTTTTGCTGGGCTTTTAAAGATGCTGTGTTTGTAGTCAATGTTCCCTCTCTCTCAAAAGAATGAAATGAACATCTTATTGGTACCTTAGAGCTCTTCCTCTGATTCCGCTGGAACTCGAGTGCTCTACTCCCGCTGATACTCAGGATTAATGAGAGCACAAATCTAAGACTCTTTCTTTGTCAGGAAAACTGAGACAAGGTCACGAGAATCCTGAATCCATTAGGGGCTTGCCATGTCTACTGATGACAGGGACTGGGGAAAAACTGTTGGCCATTCTTGCTTTTATCCTATGGGATGACTATTATTATGCAATCAGCCTCTTGATGTGTGACACTGACTTTTCTAAGATTCACTTGAATTGGTCCAAAGATTTTGATCACTTAACGTTCTTGATTTTGATAGCACTCTCCCACGAAAGAATGTTTCTCTCAAACACAAGGAGCAGTTGAAATGCTCTCCAGCCAAGCCTCTTCCTGAGCGCTCCAGGAAACAGAGTGTCCTTATCTGAGATTAAAATGCTAATGTCACTCTGACCCCTGTAAAAGTAAACCAGGTGGGAATAACCGTGTAGTGATTTTCATTAGGAAACCATGAGGAGGATGTTCTTTGAAATGGCAGATTTTAAGAGAGTCAATGAAATTGTCATTGATGACTTCCAAATCTCCAACTATTGTTCTAGTTCTGTAAATTTTTTTTTTTAAGAGCTGTAGGCTGTGGAGGCAAATACTGGAACAGTGCTTGATAGGGTGTGGGTGGCAGGGGACTGGATTAGCAGGGAGATACCCAGGGACCCTGTGAAACACTTCTCTTTTTTTTAGCATAACTTTTAGGAGTAGTGTGTGTTTCTGGCAGTTCCTTTGAAATAGTGTTTAGAAAGAAAAAATATAGCTATTATCCTTTCATAGTTTATGGGATGCATAGTTTTCTCTGCCTTAATGAAATCAGAAAAAAATGATTAATGTGGAAGTAATCTTACACATATGAGTGGTATAAAAATAATGACATCCGTCATTTTGATATATCTATAAATTCTTACAGATCTGAAGAAGACATATCTATCATTGTATCCTGTGTGTAAGTTAATTTAGTGTGCTCACTCACTGTGCCTGATAGTACAATGAGTAATTGTTTCTCCTGTAAGAAAAGAAAAAAAGGTTTGGTCATGTAACTTTGCTTTTATCAAAGAAGGATGTGTCAATTCAAAGGACATGAACGGCTGTGGTTCCATACTAAAAGGCATCTAAAATCGTTTAGAAATGATAGCACGATTTCCCCTGAGGAAGTGCATTCTCACAAGGAACTAAATGGACCCACCGTCCATAGCAGGAAGCAAAAGAATTGTTGTTGTTGTTAGGTGCCGTCTAGTCGGTATCTGACTCATAGCGACCCTCATAGGGTTTTCAATGGCTGACTGTTTCGGGATTGCCTTGGGAGTGGGTTGCCAGGTCCTTCTCCCATTTTTTCGGTGCTGGGAATTGAACTTGGGACCTCAGAGACTGCAGCGCAGCACTCTACCAACTGAGCTAAATCCCAGCCTACAAAAGAATAGCGGTCCCCGTAACCCACTCGGTTTTAGACCTTGGACACCACCTGGCTTACCCTCTGCACTTACAGTGCACAAGAGCCAGGCAGGCTTAAGAGACTTCTGGACACTCCTGTGTTTATGCGGTAGGTTGGTGCCAGAGAGACGAGGACTCTGGGTCGCTGGCTCCAGACTAAAATGTGCAGATCCCTTGGATACTAAACCATCTCAAGCTGCAGTGTGCATGTTAGGCCCCTGGGGGTCTTTGTTCAAATGCAGATTCTCACAGGTCCTATCCCTACCTATTGTTGCTAACAGGCTGGAGGATGCTGACACTGTGAAGCTGGTCTGCAGAGCCCATGCTATGCTCTCAGGCTCTAGGTCACTCTTTCTATGTACGTATGTACCTCTGCGGGCTGGGACTTAGCTCAGTTGGTAGAGCGCTGCACTGTAATCTCTGAGGTCCTGAGTTTGATTCCCAACACCTTACATTTTCCTGATTTTCCTTCTCTCACATTTGTTCATTCACCATCCTACCTCCGTTTGTCCTGTGCATCCATCCATCCATCCATCCATTCACTCATTCATTCATTGATTCAAGCGTTTGCAAGGTCCTGCCTGCCTCATGCCTCTGGGACCACGGACAAGTAGAACATGGTCTGTCATCTCAAGAAGCTCAGTGAAGCAGCCCTTTCACGGAGATTCTCTTTGGGGGCTGAGTTCCCATTTCTTCCATTTGCTTCTGTGATCCACTAGGTTTCCAAGATGACCGTTACTTTTTGCGGGTGCACATATTTTACCATTAATAACTCCACATGGTGCATTTTCACCGTAGCTTTGGGAACCTTTTAATGGAAATGTTTTTATGTGCAGGCTGGCTCCGAGTGTCTGAACATACTCTTAAACATCCTCAAAGGATACATTTATACTAAGATACAAGTTCTCTTTGTTATAAATAGATGATCCTTGAGGTTTAACTTCAACACAGAAAAGATAATTACAGCCACACACATGTAAGAGAGTACTGTATCTTCTCATATTTGAAGAAGGTGGTTTGGCTAGGATTACATGTAATTACAGGTTAGGAAAAATTAATTGCTCTTACCTAGAAGAGAACGGCCTGCACAGCAGGCAGTGATGAAGAAAAACTAGCATTTTGAGCTCACTAGGGAATTAGTCACTGTGTGATCCTATACATTATTTCATTACAGAAATCATATCAACATGGTCAAGAGTGCTTCAAACAATTCCTGTTTCCAAAGACCTACATTGTGAAGGGTGGCTGGGATTTAGCTCAGTTGGTAGAGCACCGCTCTTCAGTCTCTGAGGTCCCAAGTTCGATGCCCAGCACCGTAAAATGGGAGAAGGACATGGCAATCCATTCCCAAGGCAATCCCGAAACAATCAGCCATTGAAAACCCTATGAGGGTCGCTATGAGTTGGATGCAACTCTAGGGCACCTAACAACAACAACAACATTGTGAAGAGGGGCTGGGATTTAGCTCAGTGGGTAGAGTGCCACTCTGCAGTCTCTGAGGTTCCAGTTTCAATACCCAGCACCGCAAAATGGGAGAAGGACATGACAACCCACTCCCAAGGCAATCCTGAAACAGTCAGCCATTAGAAACCCTATGAGGGTCGCTATGAGTTGGACATGACTCTATGGCACCTACCAATAACAACAACAATGTTGTGAAGAGAAAACCAGAGAGACACCCAAACGGGCTGATGAGCTTCAGAATCACTTCAGCAAGTGCCTGTGATAAGTTCACGTGTCCATGTAAAGAGCCCTAAAACCCTTCTCTTCAACCAAATGGCCAAAATGATGCCAGTGCTTATCACCTGCCACACAGAAGGTGTGGGGAACCAATAATCAGGAGGAGCACAGACAGAATAGCAGCCCCAACACCGACCGGGCTACACGTGCTCAACCAGGAGCGCTTCCCAACGCCTGCCTCCTTCATGGCCTGCGTGTTTGGATGTTTGCTCCATTTCTAAAATGGAAACACCATGGCACCTCATCCTAGGTGCCTGATGGTCCCTGGCCCTTTCCTTGAGACCGTCAATGATGCTAAGATTGCCTTTCCAATTTTGAAATGCTTGTCCCGGGTGTGTTTATGTTCCAGTTGAGACATATGTTGACGCTTTTGAACTGTTTTCTGCTTCCCTACAGGGCAGAGTCTTTTCCACCTTTTGGAGCTACACATGTATTTTTCGCAGCCAATCATACTTGTTAAGAAGGGCCTAAGTGTACTCTTGCCTGCAGCCGTACTTCTGTGGCTTCAGATCTCATCAGATCTTGGGAGCCAAGCAGGGTGGAGCCTGATTAGTCCTTCGAATGGGAGACTGCCTGGGAATACCAGGTACTGTAGGCTTCGGAGAAGGACTTGGCAACCCACTCCCCAAAATCAATCAGCCATTGAAAATCCTGTGAATAGCAGTTGTTGTTGTTGTTGTTAGGTGCCGTCGAGTCGGTATCCGACTCATAGCGACCCTCATAGGGTTTTCAATGGCTGAGTGCTTCCGGATTGCCTTGGGAGTGGATTGCCACGTCCTTCTCCCATTTTTGCGGTGCTGGGAATTGAACTCGGGGCCTCAGAGACTGCAGCGCAGCACTCTACCCACTGACCTAAATCCCAGCCCGTGAATAGCAGAGAAGACTAATAATAAATAGTGTGTCACCTGTTGTAGGTGGGGTCTCTTGTGAGTAGGATACCCACTCGATGACACCTAACAACAACAAGTGTATTTCTGGCCTACATTAATATTTGGGTTTTAAAAGAAGCTCCACTCTTCAAGTCGAGAAAGTTTAATACACAAATGTATTAAAGGCCACAAAGGGCCTCCCTCCCCCTCTGAACTTCCTTAGCTGCCACCTCTTTCCTGTCCAGCACTGGCTCTTGCTAGACTGTGACACACATTAGTTTGCTAACTGGTTTCCCAGCCTTATTCTTGTTTAGATATGCTGTTGTTAGGTGCCAATGAGTCTAGTCTGACTTATAGAGACCCAACATACAGTAAAATGAAACACTCTCCAATTTTGTGCCAGGCACACGATCTTATTTATGTTTAAGTCCATTGTTGCAGACACTGTGTCAATCCATCTAGTTGAGGGCTTTACTTTTTTTCTTTGACTTGCCACTCTCCCAAACATGATGTCCTTCTCCAGGGATTGGTCCCTCCTGACTACATGTCCAAAATACGTAAGACACAGTTTAGCCATCCTTGCTTCCAAGGAGCACTCTGGTCGCACTTCTTCTAGGACAGATCTGTTGGTTCTTTTGGCAGTCCGTGGTATATTCAATAGATGTCTCCAGCACCATAATTCAAAAGCACCAATTCTTCTCCTGTCTCCCTTGTTCAATGTCTAGCTTTCACAACTATATGATGCAACTGGCATCATATAGCATGAGTCAGCTACAGCATAATTTTCCATGTGACATCTTTACTTTTCAATACTTTAAGGAAATCTTTGCCATTGCTTTTCCCAATGCAATATGTCTTTTGATTTCTTCACTGCTGCATCCACAGTTTTTGACTGTAGAACCAAGTAAAGCAAAATCTTGGACAAACTCAATCTTTTCTCTATTTATCATGAAGTCACTTACTGACCCAATTGTAATGATTTTTGTTTTCTTGATGTTGAGTCACAATCCATACTGAAGGCTGTGTTCTTTGATCTTCATCAGTAAATGTTTCAAACCTTCTTCACTTTCAGCAAGCAGAGTTGTGTCATCTGCATAATGCATGTTGTTAATGTGTCTTCCTCCAATCTTGATGCTGTAACCTACTTCATAAAGTCCAGCTTCTCGGATTATTTACTTGTCGTAGAAATTGAAGAGATATGGTGAAAGGATACAGCCTTGATGCACACCTTTCTTGACTTTAAACCAAAGCAGTGTTTCCTTGTTCTGGTTGAATGACTGCCTCCTGGTCCATGTACAGATTCTTCATGAGTGTAAGTAGGTGCTCTGGCATTCCCATTATTCACAGTGTTATCCATAATTTGTTATGATCCACACAGTCAAATGCTTTTGCATAGTTGACAAAATATAGATAGACATCTTTTCTGATATTCTCTGCTTTCAGCTAATATCCACCTGACTTCAGCAATTATGACCCTGGTTCCCTATCCTCTTCTGAAACCAGCTTGATTTTCTAGCAATTCCCTGTCTATATATTGCTGCAGTCACTTTTGAATGATCTTTAGTAAAACTTTGCATGTGTGTGACATTAATGATATTGTTTGATGGTTTCCACATTCAGTTGGATATTTAGATATAAGCATGTTTAAAGCATCAATCTGACCCTGTTGCTACCTTCTCTAAAGCTCATCAGTATCTCTGAGTGGAACTTAGAACAGAACGCTGTACTTGGACTCACACTGTCCTTCCCTGGCCTCTGCCACACACCCAGTGTGGCGATTCTGCCCCCCAAAGATGAAACTGATTCTTCATGGGCACAGACCTCTGAGCTATTCACTCTAAGGCTCATGGTGCACAGCCGGTACTCAGAAATGCTGGTTGAATGACCAAGTAAACTTGGGGTTGGGGAAACTTAGATGTATATAGAGGCGATGGAACTAAAGGGGGCATAAGCAAGGACATTATGTTTGAGGAGTTATTAAGAACCACATATTGTTCAGCTGAAAGGTCATGAACCATTGTAATAGCAAAGGTATTTCCACAGCCCCAGAACTAAATTCTTTAGTTAAGAATTCTCTCGAGTGGCTGGGATTTAGCTCAGTTGGTAAAGCACTGCGCTACTGTCTCTGAGGTCCCGAGTTCAATTCCCAGCACTGCAAACATGGGAGAAGGGTCTGGCAATCCACTCCCAAGGCAATCTGTAAACAGTCAGCCATTGAAAACCCTATGAGGGTCGCTATGAGTCGGATACCGACTCGGTGACACCTAACAACAAGAATTCTCTCATAATTTTTTGCCTTGGTAGGGAAATTAACAAAAAAGCAAAGGTTGAGAAGTGCTGTTATCCAGTGTCCTCTCCTCCTGTCTCAGCTGCTCCTCAGGGCTGCCTGATGACCCCTTCTGAGTGACCATCTTCACTTCAGGGTCTCAGCACACCCCAGCCTCCCCCAGGGTCCCTCTGCCCTGCCCCATTCCCACACTGGCTCCTTCTTATCCTGGGATGTCAGCCTCCCACAGCCCCCTGCCCTGTCTAGATGAGGGCCCCTTTGATCTTCTGTCCCTACGTCCTTCTTGCACTCCTCCCAGTGTGAATCTTAATCTGTGTTTATTTGTTAGCTCACCCTTGACCCTTTCTCCTTCACTGGGCCGTAAGCTACCATAATGCCAATGTATAACTTCGGGAGTATGAAGGTGCTCAATAAATACTTGTTGGATCAAATAATCAATAAATCTGGAGGAAAGGAAATTTGATGGATTTCTAAGATATGAAGACTGGATTAGGGACTTGACATAGTCTTTATTAGTTGTTGTTGTGTTGGGATTCCCAGGGGGATAAGGAGTACCCCAAACTTGGCCAGTGCCAGGAGTTCATCTAGTCCATTTGGAATCCTGTGGGGCAAGATAGCAACAGTCACCTTTGCTATACATCCGGGTATCTCACTCTTCCCCTCTCCCATCGAGTGGGCCAAGATGGCACCCAAGGCATGGTAGCATCTAAAGCCCCCCTGGTGCCTGATTGGTCATTTCTGATCCAACCCTGTTCCCCTGATTGGCTGGCTATCAGGCCATATAAACTCCGGAGCTCAGAGTTCAGCAGCCATTCTGAACACCATCCAGGATAAGCTCACCGGGTCCTTGTGGTTCCTTAAGGGCCCAAGGCCCATTTACTCATCTGCCCAGCCTAGCCTTCAGCCTTCCTCCAACCTGCCTTCATCATCCTTCAACCCACCCGCCACCTCTATGCAACTCAGACCTCTACAATGCCGGATATCCTACGAGGACTGACAGCTTCGGGAGGCAAGACTCTGGGAGTCAAGCTCAGGGACCCCCAAGTGGCGAAACCTGAGAGCTGGAAGAGCAACAATACCCGGGAGGTTCTGCCCCAGCGGCTGAGACAGCAGCTGAGCACCTCCCTTCTCCAACTCCCCTTTCCCCTCTCCCTAATCCTCCATTGCTTTCCCCTCCTTCGTGAATGAACCCCTGTCTTTCTATCCTGTGCGTGAAGCTCTGTTCTCCAGCCACAGCCTCGCTATTGGGTGTAGCGTCAGGGCACCCACCTCTTGCTTCCACCCACAATGCAGAGAGAGAGAGAAACCCTAGAAAGAACCTGACATTGTTGTTGTTGTTAGGTGATGTTGAGTCAGGTTAGACGCACAGATACCTTCATAGGGTTCTCAATCACTGATTGTTTTGGGATTGCTTCTGAAATGGATTGCCACATTCTTCTCCTGCTTTTCCAGTGCTGGGATCCAACCTGGGTCTTCACAGAGTGTGGAGCAGTGCTCTACCAACTAAGTTAGTCTTTATTTGTTGTTGTTGTTGTTGTTAGGTGCTGTTGTGTCATGTCCGACTCCTAGCAACCCTCATAGGGTCTTCAATGGCAGATTGGTTCGGGATTGTCTTGGGAATGGGTTGCCATGTCCTTCTCCAGTCTTTATTTAGCAATTATTTAATGCCATGTATTACTCTAAGTCATTTGCCTAAAGAAGCTGAGGTGAAAAATACAAAATCGAAGGCAGAAACTTTCACGTCACCAAAACTTGATTGTGGACACTTTCATTCCAAAAGGAAAATGTGGCAAGTAGAAGGTTCATTCAGTCTCATTCATTCATTCATTCATTCAACAAGTGTCTACTACATGCCAGCCCCTGTCTGGGATGGGACAGTGAAACCCACACACATTCACACTCACACACATGCACGCACACACGTGACCATGCATAAGAAATGGTTTGATACCTGCCTTCACGAAGCTCAGGGTGACAAGCAAGAGAGTCAGTAAGACTCAAATACAGGTAATATTATTTTATAAACCATGCAAGCAAGTGCTCAGACACCAAGTATTTGGAGTACTTCTCTCCAGGTACTTCTCTCCTGGGTAGTTTGTATTTGCTTCCTTAATTTTTCTCAAATTTCTTATCAAGAACACAAACTATTTTTATAAAAAAATGGAGTGATATGTATGTATGGGGTGTGGGCATGTATTCAGGTATTCAGTATAAGAGAAAGAAAGAAATGAAAACATGTATATACAGCAACTGCAGTTAGAGAACACATTGTTTTAAGAAATATTTTTCCACTTTTCTTTTTTTCTTTTTCTTCCTCCTCCCTTTTTTCTTTTCTTTCCTTTCCTTCCCTTTTTCTTTTCTTTCCTTTTCTTTTTCCGTCCTTCCTTTTCTTCCTCTTTCTCTCTCCCTCTCTTTCCTTCCTTCCTTTCTCTCCCCCTCCCTCTTTCTTTCTTTCACTCTCTTTCTTTCTCTCCTTCTCTTTCTTTTTCTTTTCTCCTTCCTTCCTTCCTTCCTTTCTTTCCTGTCTTCCTTCCTTTCTTTCCTGCCTTCCTTCCTGCCTGCCTTCCTTTCTTTTCTTTTCTTCTCTTTTCTTTCTCTCTCTTTATCTCTTTCTTTTCTCTTCTTTTCCTTCCTTCCTTTTCTTTTCTCCTTCCTTCCTTCCTTCCTTCCTTCTTTCCTTCCTTCCTTCCTTCACTATGTAGAGCCCAAATGCTGGGCCTTGCACAAACTTTGCAAATGCTCTACCACTAGGCTGCACTCCCAGCCCCTTTTTAATTTTTTATCTTGAGATAGGGTCTTCCTAAGTTGCACAGGCTGCCTCTGGCCTTGAACTTGTGATCTTCCTGCCTCTGCCTCCGAGTTGCTGGGATCCCAGACCGGGCCACCATAACCAGCTTAAGAGCTATTCTTAAATCCCTAATGATTATTTTTCCAACATTGGTAATTCCAGAGACAAAGAAGGAATTTAAGAGAAAGAATCATCTTCTAGGCTATTTTCTAGCTTGTAGTTACGGTTGATTTATGAAGTGCTCTTGGAGTAATAAAATACAAGTTATAAGCCGTTAATTGATTGTACTAATAAGAGCCAAGGGCCTTAACACAACTGTCTCATCTTAGAAGACGTAAAGAAAAGCAGGGGGTAGTTAAAACTTTAATAGTCTTTTGCTCTTACTTTTATTATCTTTTCTGTATTGTACTATTTTATAGTAGTGAAATAATAAATCCTTCATCCAACTGATTTTATTTAAGGTTATGGCAAAATGTTAATCTTGCAGTTTCTCACAACTGGGAGAGGGAATCCTTCAAAGATCATATATTTCACAAAGATGCACACTGAAATCTAGGCCATTCCAGGAAAGTGACATTAAGAAGACAATGAATGATAAAGAAAATGGTAATTATAGAAGCTTTTGTATGTTCTTAGTGAACAAACACAAATGGGAAAAGTATATTCCTTAAAAATTTGAAGTTTGTACGCCGGGTGTGGTGGCGCATGCCTATAATCCCAGTGGCTTGGGAGGCAGAGGCAGGAGGATGGCAAGTTCGAGACCAGAGGTGGTCCACGTAACCTAGTGAGACCCTGTCTCAAAAAAAGTAAAATAATGGGCTGGAGGTGCAGCTCAGTATTCCAGAACTTGCAAAGCATGCAGGCAGGAGGCCCGGGGTTCAACCCCGAGTACCACACACACACACACACACACAAAAAAAAAAAAAAAAAAAAAATTGAGGTTTGTCTTTTGTGAGTGCTTTTGTTATGTCTCTGAGATTTCTTGTCTCTCTCTCTCTCTCGTGCACACACACACACACATACACACACACACACAAGTATCACATAGACAACTGAGTTGAAGTTCTAATTTCATTTCTTCCCATCTGTGTGACCTTGGGTAAGTCCCCAGGAGCCCCTCATATCTGACTCTCGTCCAGGTGTCTTTTGAACAGGGAAAAAGCTGCCCCCAGTCCTCCCCGGCTCTCCGTGTGCTTGTCCTGAGTGGCCCTGGCGTCGCGGGAACCCGCGCCGACAGATTTGTTCCTCCATCCGTCATCCCTCCAGATGGCCAAGAAATGAATATAGCACTCAAGTAACCAACCAGAAGAGTCCTCCTAGAACGGGCTGGTGCATGGGACATGTGTGAAAGTCAGATTATACTACTGAGTGTCCACACAGAATCAGTTTGCAAGGTTTCAGTTTTACATAAATGACGCCCCATACAGAACACGCAGGTTCTACCTGTGCCCTGAAGCCTGTGTGCACTCTTCCCTGGCTCAGGCTGGGTAGCTCAGTGGGTAGAGTGCCGTGGTGTGCTCTCGGAGGCCCCGGGCTTGATCCCCAGCACCACAAAAATGGGGCAAGGACCTGGCTTCCTGCTCCTGAAACAACCCCGAAACAATCTTCCATTGAAAACCCTGTGAGGGTCGCTATGAGTCGGGCCAACTCGACGGCACCTCCCAACAACAAGGGTGATCCAGGCAGAAAGCGTGTGTTCAAGGCACACAGCTCCAGATAGATGACTTTCTAAGGTACCTAAAAATAGCATGAATTTAAAATGTTTATATTTAGATAGCAACAATGTTGTTGTTATTGTTGGGTGCCCTCCAGTCGGTATCCGACTCATAGGGACCCTCATAGGGTTTTCAATGGCTGACTGTTTCAGGATTGCCTTGGGAGTAGATTGCCAGGTCCTTCTCCTATTTTTGCATTGCTGGGAATTGAACTCAGGACCTCAGAGACTGCAGCGCAGTACTCTACCAACTGAGATAAATCCCATCACTGCTCTGTAGTCTCTGAGGTCCTGAGTTCGATTCCCAGCACCACAAAATGGGAGAAGGATGTGGCAACCCACTCTCAAGGCAATCCTGAAAGAGTCAGCCATTGAAAACCCTATGAGGGTCGCTATGAGTCAGACTCGACTCGACGGCACCTAACAACAACAACAACAACATATTTAGATAAATAAAGTAAGTAACTGAGTAACGATAAATGGTAGACAGGTTAAGGACTGGTAGCTTAACTCATTTTCAAACTCTGACTTAAACAATGTGGCTTTTTTCTCTCCAATGCATTCACAGATTCTTTGTGTCATAAAGAAAAATATATCTGATGAGACAGAAAACAGCACTAGAAGTCCATCCTGTAGCTGCTCTTCAGAAAGTTTCAAGGAACTTCCATTCCTATTGGCAGAGAGGCTACCCAAACTCTGCCTTGAAAGTAAGGAGTCAGCTCTGACTTTGTTGTTGTTATTGTTGTTAGGTGCCATCGAGTCGATATCTGACTCATAGTGACCCTCTGTGCAACAGGGGAAAGACTATCGTCAGTGCTGCTCTGCTGTGCATAGGGTTTTCAATGGCAGATTGATTTTTGGGAGGGGGTTGCCAGGTCCTTCTCCCAAGCCTACAGCTTCTGGTGTTCCCAGGCGGTCTCCCATCCAGGTACTAACCAGGCCCGACCCTGCTTAGCTTCCGAGGTCTGATGGGATCGGATGCTACAGGGCTACAGCTGCAGGCAGCTCTGACTAGCCCAGGTAAAATGTGCTGTTCTATGGTGCACATGAAAAAGAAATCACCACCCAGAGGGACTCCGTCCTTGCCACCACCAGGCCCTGGGGTTCTTCCCTTTTCTTTGAAATAAAACCACACCATGTGGAAGTAAGGACTGAGAAGAAGGGGGCAGTGAGTCACGCGACTGCCAGAATTAGTTACCCACTCAAATCCTGTGAGAGAGGGATTCTTCAGTGAAGTAAGGGCTACTTGGGTGAAAGACCTATTGGAAATGATGTATTGGAAAGCAGAAATGCTTTGGGGCAAAACAGTGTGATCTATGGCTTTTACACAAATGGCAAATGTTCAAAATAATTAATTTGGTCTATGTAGTTGTTGTTGTTAGGTGCCATCAAGGTTTTTTTTTTTTTTTTTTTTTTTGTACTAGGGATCTAACCCTGGGCTTCACATGTGCTAGGCAAGCGCTCTACCACTGAACTAAATCTCCAGCCCATGGTGCCGTCAAGTTAAGTCCAACTCACAGCGACCCTATGTACAGCGGAACGAAACACTCCCCGACTCTGTGCCAGGTTTGCAATTTTATTTATGTTTAAGCCCATTATTTATGCAGTATTTACAGGTTGTAAAATCGTTTTTCATCACAGAAGTAATACATTAATATATTTATCTCATAAACATAAGATAAATTACATCTGACGCTCACTTCAGAACAATTAGCTGCGGATTGCCAGTTAGGTTTTTGTCGTGAATCGTGCCAGAGTTTTACAATTTGGATGCTTCTGTGCATCCGTATAAAAGATCTCTTACTGTTGGCACAGAATCGGCAAGTGTTTCGATCTGCTATACATAGGGTTGCTATGAGTCGGACTCGACTCGACGGTACCTAACAACAACAACAACAACAACAACTGTTGGCAGTTTCTTCTTCACGAAGATGCACTTCTTGGTCCAGCATGTAGGCAGAGCCTGCTCTGTCTTTCTGTCTCCTTTAGCAAGAAAGTGGTTCCTTCTGGTGCTGCCGACCTGCGAGGGGAGGTTCTTGAGGACTGGGAAAGGTGTCTGTCACAGGCAGGGGAGCGGGTACAGGGTGCTGGGTACTGGAGAAGGAAAACAAGGAGAGGGTGCAGAGGACGAGCAGCAGGGCGGTGGAAACGGGAGGTGCTTGGGGACAAGGTCTGCAGCTGGGCTTGGGAGCAAGACATTGCACCCCGGGACCAGGCGATCTACCAGGCCAGGAAGTACAATGGGGTTCCACCTGCCTCGGCTCTCGCAGTGGCTGTCAAGCAATCTGACCCTGACTGCAGGCCACCTCGCTCCTGTCACTTCCCATGGCAGCCTGGGAGGTGCCCAGGTCTTTGCTCTCCACCAGAGTGGACTCCAGTTCCACCAGATTACACCCCTTCTCCTTCTCTGTCTCTTCCTCTTTCTCTTGCTTCCCCTCTTCCTCATCTCTTCTGTCCAAAGCTCAGTGGCATCCGGAGTGCAAAGCACCGCGCTACTTCAAAGCCAGCGGCGGACAGTTTGGGCACCAGGGACATTGCTCAGAGTCAGCCTGCAACCTGAAGAAGTCACCTGCCTTTCCTTCCTCTCCTGGTGAATCGGCAACATAAAACGGACGCCAGCTACAAGGAGCAGGCTGCGGGGGCTAATGAGGGAACACAGCTGTGCCTTTGATCAAAGCTGAACCCGGACACCTCATCTATCCCTTTCAAGCTCTGGAATCCGGACAGAATGCCTTCAGAGAGCTAGATTACAAGACACAGATCGAGCTAAATGCAGTGGAAAGAAGACAGCACAGGAAGCGTTACAAGCTGGGCTCCACAAAGTGTTCTTCCCTGGACATAAATATTAACTGCACCAACTGTCATGATCTGTATGCCGGTCTCTAAAAGCAGGGCTCTCTCAGGTTCCATTTCCTCACAGTGAAAATGACGTCATTACCACACACCTACCTACTTTCCTCTTCCTGCATGGAGTTGTGTTGTTGTTGTTGTTGTTAGGTGCCATCGAGGTGAATGTGACTCATAGCAACCCTCATAGAGTTTTATTCGACTCACAGTGACCCTCACAGAGTTTTCAATGGCTGATTGCTTCAGGATTGCTTCGGGGGTGTATTGCCACGTCCGTCTCCTGTTTTTACGGTTCTGGAGATAAAGGCCTCAGAGAGGGCAGAGCAGCACTCTACCAACTGAGCTAAACCCCAGTCCCGTATAGAGTTGTTGTTGTTGTTGTTAGGTGCTGTCGAGTCGGTATCCGACTCATAGCGACCCTCATGGGGTTTTCAATGGCTGACTGTTTGGGGATTGCCTTGGGAGTGGATTGCCAGGTCCTTCTCCCATTTTTGCGGTGCTGGGAATTGAACCTCAGAGACTGCAGTGCAGCACTCTACCAACCAAGCTAAATCCCAGCCCCACTCATCACACCTAACCATGCTTATTTATTAGATGCCATTAAAGTAAGTAAAATGTTCCAAATCGCTGTAACATGTTATGTAGGTGAGAAGAATTATTATTGGTTAGGTATTAAAAATCCCTCATACACTGACTCCAAACCCATGACTACATAAAGAAGAAATAGCATGCCTGGGTCACACAGCACCCGTGTCTCTCTCTCACCCGCAACACAGGGAACACTTCTGAGTGAATTGCTACAATGTACAACAGTGTGAGCACTGCGGAGTCAGCACCCGTTCTGATGATTTAAGGCTGACTTTGTACCGGGTCTGCTCAGGAGGAAAGGCAGAGCCCACATAGGCTCTAAGACCTATTCAAATGAGAAGAAAGGAGAATATTTTTAGGGAAGAGAATTGAATTTCTAGTTAACACTGTATGAGGGTTCACATTGTAAAAAATGACTCTTCTCTTTTCGATCCTCTAGCATTGCTGTCAAAAACATGGAAAAGCGTAACCATTAATTTTGTGCTATCCATTCAGGACCAAAAGATGAACACTCATTGCAGAATAGAAACACAACTCGTAACTCCTGGCAATGTGGGGATCATGTTACGGGTACACGGACCATCCATCCCCACCTTACTGTTGCTTCAAACAGCTCCGTATTTAATTCTTGAACTGATTAACAAGCTAGAATGGAGTGAACGGCAGCTCTTCTTATAACGATCAGCATGTTTCAAACAAATGCTTTGCTTTTGAAGCCAAGAGTCTGGCTTTCCAGGTCAGGAACAGGTGACTATTTTTAGTAAAAATTCTTTTTTGCTGTCTAACATAAAAGTGACATGTGAATAAGTTTTATTTCTGTGAAGTCAATTATTTGTCTCGTAGCACGAAGTATATAAAAGATTTCACCTTGGAGAGACCGAAGAAAAGCAGCTTTTCCTCACACGACAGTATGGAATGGGTAAGCAGCTGTGCTCACAAAATGAATATATGTTATTTTTCTATCTCTCTGTCTCTCCCTCCCTTCCTCCCTCTCTCTCACCTGGCAGTTTCAGTCTCCTTGTAAGGAATTAAAAAGTGAGGAGAAATGGATTTGTGCACTGAAATGGGAACCCTTTTCCTATTTTTTAAAATAGTGATGTTCATTTTCAATGTTTCAATGTGTGCTCCAATTTAATAATAGCCTCAGCTGCTATTTCAAGTGTTCCAGCACAAACACAGATCTAGAAGGAATGATGGCTGCCAATGTGGAGTAATTTGTCTTCCAGAGACAAAGAGAGAAAGAAAGAATCTTCATACACACACACACGCACACACACACACACACACACACACACACACACACACACACATATACACATACATACACACATATATGCATATATATATATATTGTTGTTGTTGTTGTTGTTATGTGCCGTCGAGTCGAGTCCGACTCAAAGCGACCCTATGTACAGCAGATCAAAACACTTGCCAATTCTGTGCCAGGCACACGATCTTATTTATGTTTAAGCCCATTGTTGCAGACACTGTGTCAATCCATCTGGTGGAGGGTTTTCCTCTTTTGTGTTGACCTGCCACTCTCCCGAACATGATGTCTTTCTCTAGGGACTGACCGCTCCTGACTACATGTCCAAAATATGTAAGATGCAGTCTGGCCATTCTTGCTTCCAAGGAGCACTCTGGTTGCACTTCTTCTAGGACAGATCTGTTGGTTCTTTTGGCAGTCCATGGTATATTCAATAGATGTCTCCAGCACCCCAATTCAAAAGCATCAATTCTCCTGTCTCCCTTGTTCAATGTCCAGCTTTCACAACCATATGATGCGAATGAAAATACCATGTTGTTGTTGTTTTTGTGTGCTGTCCAGTTGGTATCTGACTCATAGTGACCCTCATAGGGTTTTCAATGGCTGACTCTTTCGGGATTGCCTTAGGGAGTAGGTTGCCAGGTCCTGCTCCCATTTTTGCGGTACTGGGAATCAAACTTGGGACCTCAGAGACTGCAGCGCAGCGCTCTTCCAACTGAGCTAAATCCCAGCCCGAAAATACCATGGCATACATATATATGTATATACATACATACATACATACAAATACACACAGACACACACATATATACACATTTATGTGGACATTCTTGTCCGTGCATGTTCTTTAAAGGAAAAGCATGCCACCTGAAGTTCTTGGTGCTACGTTATTCAGGAACCACTATTCTACAATCACTTCGTAAAAATATCCGAGCGATGACTCAGTAGGAACGACTTCAGTTACCCACCAGCTCGGTAACTCATGCTCTCTGGGAACCCACATCTGTGTCACCGGCTCCAGCGTGGTGAGCTGACATCACTCCTGGTTAGCAACTCCTCCTCCCCCTTCCTTTTTTACCCGTCTCCTGGCACTGATGCGCATCCATGACAGTTACCAAGTGAGTAAGCCTCCTCCTTCAGACTGGGATTTAAAGTTCAACTTCCATTATTAGTTTAAAAGGGGTGGAGGGGAAGATAACAAAGGAAGAGCCCGGGTGGCACAGCAGTGACATCATGAGTCATCGATGGTGCCACCGGCCTAGGTTCTTTGTTCTGTGTCACTGACAGAGGAGTGTGCTTGTGACAATCCGGGGCGCTCTGCCTCCCCCACGCAGCCTGCATTGCTTTGAGACCCACTGTGCACTCTGACCCCATCCACCCCTGCCACATCGAAAGTGTCAATTACCAGTCCCTTCTCTTTGCAGATGTTCTGCCTGTCCGTTTGTAAAATGAGACCTGCATCTGTTTTCCAGTACCTGCTATGTGTCACCGACACTGTTGGCCACTGCCCCCCATGCCGCCTTGGTACAGGAGTTTCCTGGGTAGAAGCTGCCAAGTGCAGCTCCTGGTGCCTGGACCCCATTCTGTTTCCTTACTCTAAACCACCGCCTCCACTCAAATCCCTTCTTCCTAGGATGAGTCAAGGACAGTCTCTGGCTGTCGTGTAAGGGGCTAAGCCACCCCACTCTGTTTCCTCACTCTAAGTCACTTCCTCCACTCAAATCCCTTCTTCCTAAGATGACTCAAGGACAGTCTCTGGCTGTTGTGTAAGGCACTAAAGCAACCCCAGAGCTGTCTCTGCCCACCTCTGGTGGGTGCGCCCAGGTTGGCCTGTCTCAGGCGAGCTCCTGCCCTGCTGGCTTCCGAGCCCTGCTTCGCAGGGAACGTGGGCCCGAGTGGGACGCGTCCCACAGGAAGCTTCCCGCTGCCACCGAGGCTCAGAGCATGATGGGTTCTCTGTGTGGCAGGAGAAGCAAGGCAGAGAAGGACAGACGGAGAGGGGCCTGACCACAGCAGACAGGGCCAGCTCCGGACACCGACATCACTCCCACTTCTAAACTTTTTGACCTCTGAATTTGGCTACAGCTGCAGTTTGGATCTTAGGAGTCTCCCTGCGCTCCCGTGTGCCAGCCTGTTGTGCTATTGGGAGGGGTGGAGGCTTGATGAGGTAGAGCCCCGTGGGAGGAAGTCGGGTTGCCAGGGGAGTGCCCTGAGGGGATACCTGGGTTTCTCTCTCTCTCTCTCTCTCTCTCTCTTTCTCTCTCCATCCCCCACTCCCTCCCCTACTTCCTGGATGCCTTGAGGTGATCAGCTTTTCTCTACCATGGTCTCCCCCCATGGTGGTCCGATTCATCTCAGGCCCCAACTCAATGGAACCTCCCTGACCATGGACTGAAACCATGAACCAAAATAACCCTTTTGTTTTTGTTGTTGTTGTTGGGTGCTGTCGAGTCAGTGTCTCATAGTCACCCTCCGTACAACAGGCGAAACACTATTGTCAGTGCTTCTCTGCTGTTCATAGGGCTTTCAATGGCAGACTGATTTTTGGGAGTGGGTTGCCGGGTCCGTCTCCTAAGCCTACAGCAGCTGGTGTTCCCAGGCGGCCTCACATCCAAGGACTAACCAGGCCCAACCCTGCTTAGCTTCTGAGATCTGATGGGATCAGATGCCAAGTGGTATGGCCACGGGCCCCCTTTTCTCTTATTTTATTATTATTATTATTTTTTGTGGTACTGGGGGTTGACCCCAGGGCCTCGTGCCTGCATGCTCTGCAAGTGCTAGACCACTGAACTGCACCCCCAGCCCATGTTTTGGCTTTTTGAGACAGGGTCTCGCTAAGTTACGTAGACTGCCTGTGGTCTTGAACTTGCGATCCTCCTGCCTCCGCCTCCCGAGCCTCTGGAATGACAGGCGTGCGCCACCATGTCCAGCTCCCCTTTCCTCTTTACAAGTTGTTAATCTCACATATTTCACCACAGTGATGGAAAGTTGACCCGTGCAGCTGCATTTTACTTTAAGAAGCTTGAGTGACCCAGCGTGAGTCTGTGACTGAGCCAAACGGAAGGGAGCGCACTGGCTTCTCAGTGTCATGAAAAAGGAGCTTCCGGGATGACCTCAGATGTTGGCTGCATGGCACCAAACCCACAAATCACGACTGATGCGTTTCCAGGGAACACACTCAGCACCGTGCCTTGCCGAACACATCAAGGGTATTGGCTTCAGCCAGGAAGACCCTCCTGGCTCCCCCATAACTCAGTTCACTCCTAACCTGCTGTTTCCGAAGTTCATAGGTCACCAACCTGCCAGCCTTGTAATTTACACCGCAGGAGCAGAAGCCGGCATCTCTCCTCAGCTGACTGATCCTTCTTCTCACCCGCGAGTGTGTCAGCCAGTGGCTTGTACCTGTCGGAAGCAGCAGGAATGAGGAAAAATGACCACATTTGCCAAGCAGATGACCACATTCAACAGGGCTGTCTTTCTGCCCTCGTTTCTCAAAATGCTCTTCCTGTACCCCAGGAATCCCCACGTAGCCCATCCACTGTGAACTTACCAGCAAACTCCCAACAATCCTTATCTGCTATGAAGAAAATTGTTTCTGTAAATGAATCAAATATAACTTTCAGTCCTTTAATTGTTTATCACTGTCATGGAGTGACCCAAACCCTTTAGTCAGAGAAAGTTTGAAGAGAATACAAATTCATCTCTTAGTTTTGATTTAAACATTTGGTTTGCTTTTTAAAACATACACCTTTTAAGAATTCTAGGCTCTAAGCCAGGCGTGCCTGTAGCCATAGCCCTGTGGCATCCGATTCCATCAGATCTCGGAAGCTAAACAGGGTCAGGCCTGGTAGTACCTGGATGGGAGACCACCTGGGAACATCAGAAGCTGTAGGCTTGGGAGAAGGACCTCGCAACCCCCTCCCAAAATCAATCTGCCATTGAAAACCCTATGAACAGCAGAGAAGCACTTACAATAGTGTTTCCCCTGTTGTACAGAGGGTCGCTATGAGTCGGATACCGACTCGACGGCACCTAACAACAACAACAACAACAAGCCAGGCGTGGTGGTGCACGCCTATAATCCCAGCGGCTCTGGGAGGCGGAGGCAGGAGAATCACAAGTTTGAGACCAGAGGCAGTCTGCGTAACTTAGCGAGACCCTGTCTCAAAAAGTAAAAAAATGGGCTGACGGCACAGCTCAGTGGGCCAGTACTTGTAGAGAGCATGCAGGTGCGAGGCCCTGGGTTCAACCCCCAGTACCAAAAAAAAGAAAAAAAGAATTCTAGCCTCTTTTTCATACCATTTAAGGGTGAACGTAGATGTTTTTAGAGTCCACAATAATAGGATATCAAGACACCAACAAGCTTTATTTAAATGAGAGATAGGATAGCTTCTTCCCCATATATGAGGTATTGAATACTTTAAATATTCTCAAAGGACATTTTTATTTTAGAAAGTTATCTCTGAGTGTATGACTTCCATTCCCCAGCTGAAATTCACAGCAATATAATATTTTCCCTATAGCCTGCTTGAAAGTGACTTTCAAGATCACACCACCCATTAAAAAAAACTATGTAAATTTCCTTTGCATTTGTAGTATCTAACTTGACACATAAGCAGGGCTATGCTGGAGGAAGAGGAGGAGGAGGAGGTGGAGGAGAAGAGAAGGGCCAGGCAGGAGGAAGAGGAGGAAGGGGAGAAGAAAAAGGAGAAAGAAAGGAGCACAGATCGATGCAGCTGCACCCTACTGCATTCTGCAGCTCTGTGTCTCTCACATTGGGTGGCTCTGCAGGTTGATAAGGATTCAATGTCAAAACTTCAATCGCGTACGTGCTGGGGGTTTATATCTAATGCTTTCATATTTCACTGAAAGGATGTTGCAGCAAATTTGACTTCTTATAGAATGAATTTTTCAGTTTCCTTAAGGCAATCAAGAAACAGAGGATATTGCTTACATATCTTTATTTCCCACCCTCCCTCTGAGTGGGCGACGAAAGTACTGGATGTGTCCTGTGGACAGCTATGCCAGATGAGCATACACCTCTTCTTGTCCTGCAGACGAGCAAGGAGCCAGTATGCACGTGGCCCAGTGCAGCACTAACTATGGGCCGGATGCATGACCCAAGGTGAGAAAATACACCTGTTATAGATCAAATGTTTGTGTCTCCCAAAATCTGTATTGCAATTCTGACCCCCAAGGTGATGGAATTAGGAAGCTGGGCCTTCGGGGGTTGGTGAGTCATGAGGAGAGGGCTCTTGAAATGGGGTCAGCGCCCTTAGAAAGGGCCAAAGAGATCAGAGTTCTCCCCTTGTACGGCACGAGGCCACCGCAAGAAGACGGCTTCTTGCGCTTTCACATCTAGCTTCCAGATTTGTGAGAAATGTATTTGTCCTGTCTATGAACCACATAGCCCATGGCAATGTGGCACAGTGGCTTGAATGGACTGAGACAATACTCACTCATCTTTTCAGTACAAGACTTTGTTTGTGGAACTCAGAGTCTCCTGCAGGCTAGACAAGTGCTCTGCCCCTGGGCCCCTTCTTTAACTCAGAAACTGGGTCTTTACAGAAGCAATCAAGCTCATGTGAGATTACAGGGGTGGCCCTTGTTCAATGGGAGGAAACATCCCGTGAGACACACAGCCCAGCAGGGGACAGTGGTGGCCGAAGTTGGGGGGACACAGCTGCAAACAAAGGGACAGCAAGGGGAGATGGCTGCCACCTGGAGCGTGGGAGTGGCCAGGAAGGGTCCCACCTGAGTCTCAGTCCCCCTTGACCGTGGACTTCCGCCCTCCCTGCCAGGGAACTCGTGCGAGTGAATTTCTGTTTACGTTGCCCAGTTTGTGGTGCTTTGTTAGGGCAACTCTCAGAAGCAGGCAGCAATGGCAAAAGTGGCCGAGCTGGAGAATCTGCCCCCAGAGCCAGCGTCCAGGGGACACTAATAAGCCCAGACACTGGACGGCTCCACTGTGGAAAAGGAGGCGACCAATGTGACAAAGTGAGAGGGGAAAGACCAGCAGCAGCCGCCATGGTATTGGGCACGTGGAGGTAAGGGCGCTTGGACTGCTGACCTCAGGGTGACCGGGGCATCTTTGCTGGTGAAGGGGACTCCTAACGGAAGGTGGACTCATTCATGTCCTCCCAAAAAGCAGTGCGTCTCTGCCATTTAGCCCGAGTTACACAATGAAACGAAATCGCTCACGTTATCCTTTTATTCTCTGATAATTGTCCCATTCGGGAACTCTGTTAATTATAACCGAGAATTTAACTGACATAATTCAAGTATCTGAATAGAGTATTAATAAGTCAGTTGAGAAATCTTCTACTTGGCTCTTCTTTCTCATTTCGTATTGTTCTTTTGACACCTAAAATGGCATAATTATGGCATGTCAACCGAAAAGACAAAAACCTCAGCTGAGACAGGGTGAGCCACTCGGTGTGACTGTGACTTAAGAACTCGTCTTTTGGAATGTGTCCTCCACGGTCGGTGTGTCTGCGCTGAAGGACACGATTATGTTCCGTCCCTGAGCTGAGACATGTCCTCTCAGGCACTTCGATCTGACACGAGGCAGTGACAACAGAGTGGTCAGTGGTCCCGACCACAGCAGCCATAGGAGATGGGACTTGTCCCTGCCACTCCCCCTGCTGCCGGTCTCTGTGGCCCCAGGCCACGTCACCTGAGCCCACTGAAGACTCCTGTCTGTAACGTCCCCTGGCCTCCACCTGGGATAAACAACTGAGCACCAAGGGCAAGTGGCAGCTGCCCAGCCAGGCTGGCCCGGTCTACAGATCGCCTCCATGTCCAGAATCCAGGAATCGAGTTCCGAGGCCCCTTCATTCAGGCTCACTCGATCAATTCAGCCCTGCAGAATGACCACACAGGGAGTGCTGGCGGCTGGGCCAGGGTCTGGGGACACAAGGGGAAACAGAGTAAGGTCCTTATGGTCCATCTTGAAGACAGAATCAGAGAGGAAGGAAGGAAAGAAGGAGGTGCGTCAGAAATGGTGACAGGCCAGGTGCGGTGGCGCACGCCTATAATCCCAGTGGCTCCAGAGGCGGAGGCAGGAGGATCGCAAGTTTGAGACCAGAGGCAGTCTGCATAACTTAGTGAGACCCTGTCTCAAAAAAAAGTAAAAAAAAAAAAAAAATGGTCTGAGGGCGCAGCTCAGTGGTCCAGCACTTGCAGAGCATGCAAGTGTGAGGCCCTGGGTCCAACCCTCAGTACCGCAAAACAAAAAAAAAAAAAACAAAAAAAGAAAAGAAAAGAAAAGAAAAGAAAGAAAAAGAAAAAGAA
This sequence comes from Pedetes capensis, assembly GCA_007922755.1. Classification (NCBI taxonomy): domain Eukaryota; kingdom Metazoa; phylum Chordata; class Mammalia; order Rodentia; family Pedetidae; genus Pedetes; species Pedetes capensis. The sequence goes on along the minus strand of VMDO01017407.1, from coordinate 3,550 downwards.
CTGGTGACAGCAGGTACAGAGGAAGGCGCAGTGGGGGGCATGTCCTGGGCACACGGCCTGCGAGTGGGAAGGAGGCCATGGCCTCTAGGGAGCCGGCGCCCAGCTGAGAGAAGAGCCCGGAGGCACCCTCTGCATGTTGCTCTGGGAACCCCAGGGAGGCCAGGCTGCTGGAGAAGAGGGAGATGGAAGCGAGATGCAGGACCTGAGTTCAGAAAGGCGACCACGACGGGCCAGGCTTCATTCTGCAGCTCAGTCCCAAGAGAGGTGGGAGCCGAGGAGCCACGTCCCCTGTCTCTAAAGCAGCTGTGAAGCTGCCAGGCTGAAGAGGGTGATGGAAGTGAGATGCAGGACCTGAGTTCAGAAAGGCGACCACGACGGGCCAGGCTTCATTTTGCAGCTCAGTCCCAAGAGAGGTGGGAGCCAAGGAGCCATGTCCCCTGTCTCTAAAGCAGCTGTGAAGCTGCCAGGCTGAAGAGGGTGATGGAAGTGAGATGCAGGACCTGAGTTCAGAAAGGCAACTATGACAGGCGGGGCTTCGGTTTGCAGCTCAGTCCCAAGGGAGGTGTGAGCCAAGGAGCCACGTCCCCTGTCTCTGAAGCAGCAGTGAAGCTGCCAGGCTGAGAGGGGCTGGCACCAGGTACAGAGAGCCCAAGACCACGTGTGGGGCAGCAGCGTGGGTGCTGGGAACTGGTGGGACCCCAGAGGCCCCTCTGATAGACGGATTGGTATGAGGAGAGGGAAGGGAGGCTGAGGCCGTGAAACTGGTCCATGACATGAACCTTTACTGAGACGGAGCAGACGGGGAAGACCAGTTCATCCCCCAGATGCGTGCTGTACACACAGGAGATCACGCCACTGAGAGCCAGAAAGGAGAAATCCAGATGGGCTGCAGGAGGAGGCGGTGACACCTGTCAGCCAATGCCCGAGGACTGGACCCACCAGTTACTGAGCCGTGGCTGGTTTCTTGCCATGACTCCAGCATCCTGGCCAGGGCAGCACTGACCGCTTAGGAACTGAGTCTATTTCTGTGATACTGCCGCATACTCCATGTACAACCTAAAGCTGTGATCAAGGATCACGAGTCTCACCTTTCTGGCAGATGTGTCTCCACCCACTACTGACTTCTCCCTCTTCCTGTCGGTCTATATCCTGAATTTGTGATATACCACCAGAGAGGAGCTTCAAGGTTCCCAAACATGTCTTCAACACAGGCACCAGCCATCATGCCCCTCCCCACGCCAAGGACTCAAGGATAAAAACTCTTCCTAGTCCACCGAGCACCGTGAGTACTATGAACAATGCCAGAAATCACCCCATCTTACAGAATCCCAAGGGAACGGCCACCTCTCAGCTGATGCCCCTTCTGAGGTCTCTGTGGTTTAAGAGGGTCAAGTCAACATGGAAGCAGCAGAGCAAGGCTAACCGCTGAGAGGCGTGGAGTCCAAAGGGATGCATACAAGGGCTGCTCTCTCCAAAATCCAGGGTCCCTTCTGCTTTAAAGGCAAAACCTGACATCCTATTTCCTGGAACTGGGGATAAAAATGAGCTCAGGAGCCAGGTGCCATGGCGCACGCCTGTAATCCCAGCGGCTGGGGAGGTGGAGGCAGGAGGATCGCAAGTTCGAGACCAGAGGCAGTCTGGGTAATTTAGCGAGACCCTGTCTCAAAAAGTAAAAAACTGGGCTGGGGATGCAGCTCAGTGGTCCAGCACTTGCAGAGCATGCAGGCGCGAGGCCCTGGGTTCAATCCCCAGTTCCGGAAAAAAAAAAAAAAGGAGCTCAGGCAGTGGCCACAGAATTCAGATGAAACACAACGCCTTTTACTCCACTACTTTAGAAAGACAACCAGGAAGTGCTAGAGTCATTTGCTTAGAAAAATACAAGCTATGTAAATTAAGCTATTTTTTAAACCTCAGAGAGTTCCCCTGAATTTGCTTCTCTTTGTTGAATATCAATTGCATCTCTACAGTCTCAAAAAAAAAATTCTGTTGTGAAAGTGAAAGTTCTGCCTTTTGGGTCCTGAAACCCCTAAAAATTTGCTTCTCTCAACAAACGCTTACTGAGCACCAGTGATGAGCCAGGTACTCTGCCAGGACATGCCCAGATCACGAAGGTGTGTAAAGCAATGTTCTGTTTTCACTGCGTGTGGTCAAATATAACAGATGGCTTTATTTGGCCACAATTATGCCTCCAAAAATATGCCGTTTTCCTATTTTAAGACCTTATGAAATGTGGCTTATTATGGTCATATTTTAATTACTTCCTTGGGAACCACAAGGTGGGGGGGACATCAGTTATTGGCCCATCTTCCAGAGCAGAGGGGATCAAGAACAGACAGATAAACAAGAGGAGAAGATGGGCTCTCCTAGGACCTACCTGTTGGCTGGAAGAGAGAATAAGACAAGGGGAAGGGAGCAGGGAGCTGTCCACCAAAGAGCAGGCTTGGAAAGGCAGAGTTGGACCCGTGGTCAGAAGTGCTGGACGTGGCAGGGCTTAGAGGGTAAGGGGAAGGTCAAGGGCAATGACAGACATGAGAGAGACAGATGGCTGTGTGTGGTACTGAGACCTTGGTGAACGGGGAACTGGCCAGGGTGCTGGGCCCTGGTGGGAGAAGATCCATAGCCTGAGGGTACAGTAAGATGGTGAAAGTGTTTGGCTGTTTTGTTTTTGCAAAGGCAAGGAAAAATTGCCAAGTCTATGGGCAACAAGGGGCTGGGATTTCGCTCAGTTGGTAGAGCACTGCTCTGCAGTCTCTGAGGTCCTGAGTTTGATTCCCAGCACTGCAAAAATGGGAGAAGAATGTGGCAACCCACTCCCAAGGCAATCCCGAAACAGTCAGCCATTGAAAACCCTATAGGGTCGCTATGAGTCAGATGTGACTCGACGGTACCTAACAACAACAATAGGCAACCATGCCTGGTGCTGTGCCACTGTGCTTCTGATCCTGTCAGATCTTAGAAGCTAAGCAGGGTCGGGCCTGGTTACTCCTTGGATGGGAGACCACATGGAAATACCAGGTGCTGTAGGCTTCGGAAAAGGACCCAGAAACTCACTCTCAAAAACCAGTCAGCCATTGAAAACCCTGTGAATAGCAGAGAAACACTGACAAAAGTGTTTTGCCTGTTGTAAGCATGGTCGCTATGAGTCAGACACCAGCTGGACTGTGCCTAACAACAACATAGGCAACACCATTCATAGAAACACTCAACACCTATACTCTACTCATATTTATTTTTATATACTTCCATGTTAGGATGTCCTAGAATCCCTCCCTTGACACTTCCCCTAGGGGCATATCATAGTGTCTGCTGTGATCACGGACACCCACAGTGTGGCTTTTGGGCCATGGTTATAAAGCCCATCTGGCTGGCTCCATGGACTCGCCTCCATGGTTAGTTTGGCTGCTCATATTCCTGCTGTCACAGTAAACACAGTGCAGGTGCAGAAGGGTGATTTTCCAGCTATTTTCCTGCATCGACAGGGCTGAATGCAGCTGCCTGGCAACAGGACTGACATGCGCCATGAGGGCAGGGAGAAGGGTGAAGGGAAACG
>VMDO01017406.1:0-44976 GCA_007922755.1 Pedetes capensis | reverse complement strand
ATCTCCAGCTTCATTTCTGTCACCAAGACCATATTTTCCAACTACTGAGCCTTCTTCTTTGTTTCCAACCTTTGCGTTCCAGTCACCAGTGATTTTCAGTATGTCTTGGTTGCATGTTTGATCTATTTCAGATTGCAGAAGCTGACAGAAGTCTTCCCTTTCTTCATTTGTGGCCTTAGTGGTGGGTGCATAAATTTGAGTAATAGTCATATTAACTGGCCTTCCTTGTAGGCGTATGGATATTATTCTATCACTGACAACATTGTATTTCATGACAGATCTTGAAATGTCTTTTTTGATGATGAATGCAACCCCATTTCTCTTTAGTTTATCATTCCCAGCAGAGTAGACCATATGATTGTCTGACTCAAAATGGCCTATGCCAGTCCATTTTAGCTCACTGATGCCTGGAATGTCAATGTTTATGTGCTCCATTTCTCTTTTAACGATTTCTAATTTTCCTAGATTCGTACTACATACATTCCATGTTCCAATTATTAATGGATGTTTACAGTTGTTCTCCTCATTTTGAGTCATGCCACATTAGCAAATGGAGGTTCCTGGGGCTTTACTCCATTTCCGTCATCATGGTAGACTCTACTCTGAGGAGGCAACTCTTCCCCAATAGTCTTCTGAGTGCCTTCCAACCTGGGGGGCTCATTTTCAGGCACTATATCTGACAGTGTTTCTTTGCTATTCATAGGGTTTTCAGTGGCTAATTGTTTCGGAAGTGTTTTGCCGGTGCCTCCTCCCTAGTCTGTCTTAGTCTGGAAGCTCAGCTGAAAACCTGTCCACCATGGGTAACCTTGCTCATATCTGAGGTACCAGTGGCATAACTTTCAGCCTCATCGCAACACACAAGCCCCCACAGTGCGGCAAACTGACAGACATGTGGGGGGTATAATGGTTATTTTAGTTATTATTTCTGTGGTGTACTTTATTATCTTATTGATTACATGGCAGACTCCTTCCAAGGTTTCTTATGCGGAAACATATGCATGCTTTTAAAAATTGAAAATTTAAAAATGGGTAAATTTCCAAGCCATAAAGACTCCAATGGAAGAAAACAGTGGGGTAGGTATTAGATAAAGTATACCCTAGTTTCAATCTTTGATCTTTAATTTCTCATTTAACTTTTTTGAATTTCATGGCTGTCCTATGAGAATATAAAATACTTTCAATTTCTTATAATATTGTTTTGTACATTTATAAAATGGGTGATGGCCAATTATGCATACATGTAGTATCTTAATTTAAAAGAATTTTCGATAGAGCATTCAGGTAACCTACTGTTTGGTGCAGTATATTGAGTACTCTTAGTCACATCAGAAAATATTTCAGATCATTAAATTACAGTTTTAGCCACATGTGCCCTAATTGTCACCTTGTAATCCCCAAGTTTATTTTTTCTGCAAGAAGTAATTTCCTAGTTGAAAATCTGTTCATTTTGTGTTGCCAGCAAAAGAGGCAACACATTTATTAAAGCATCAGAGTTGAACATGGTAGCATGCACCCATAACCCAGAACTTGGGAGAAGATTTGTGAGTTGGAGGCTATTTTATGTTACATACCCTGTCTCAAGCAAACAAACAAGCAAGCATCAAATAAAAATCTACTCTCCCCTTTAAGCCACCTTTCTGTCTCGGTTCTGCTCAAGCACACTTCCTGAATCATTGCAGGCACACCACAAATCTTCACTGAGTGAACAGAAGTCACTTCCCCCAAATTTTCTACTATCCATTTAAAAATTCCCTGGAATTTGTTTCTTCCAGTTTTTGGTTGTAGAATTTGTAACAAAGTGTCAACTCTAGATAACTTTGTGTTTGGAGCTCACTTTAATTTTTCTTTGCCTGAAAATCTGTACCAAATTCATAATGAACTTGGCCAGTGTTCATACTGGACTGAAGTGTACTGTGAAACTTTTATAAATGAATATACCTTCTTGGACCTTTCTGGGTTTGCTGCTTTTGTTTCTCTTTTTTTTTTCTGTTGGTGATGATAAATTTTCCCAGTGAAAGTACAGCCAATTCATTGAATAAATATTTAAATTGAGTTGGATCTTAAAGTGAATCTAAATTAGGCCATTTTCCTGCTTATTTTAATATGTCTGCAAATCATATTCCACTGAGGATGTTTGTGATAAAAAATGAAGAAAAGGAGGAAGGAGAACATGGAAGAAAGAACATTTTCTTAAAAATGGAGAGTGCTGTTTTGCTTAAGCATTGGATTCATAAATAAATAAAGACCTTTTTTATCAACATGTCTCTGAGACAAAGACTTTTAAGTCGTTAAAAAAGAGACAGTCTCAAGGGACTTTTGTTCATATAATAGGGCTTAAAAATGTGGGCACTTATTTAGAGAGAAATTTTGGTTATGGATTCAAAACAAGAGGACCAGAAGGAATTTATTGCAATAAAGAGGTTTATAGCTCTTGTATAAGTTAAAGCTACAGTGCTTTGTTATCTTTTTTATTAGAAGCTTTTACCAGATGTCACTGCCATAGATATTTATTGTATTTAGTGTGGTACACAATTTGATAAGTTTTGATATATGTATAAACCATAAAGCCATCACCATAATTAAGATAAGAAATATTTAGTCTTTGGATAGATAGATATATTTAATTGGAATATCAACCCAGATTCCATATCTTTTCCAGCAAAAATTTACTCTTATGCTGAATGATGAGAAGTGTAGTTATTTTTATGTGTATTTATTTGTGTTTGCTTAAAAGTGTTGTTTTTGTAATTTCAGTTTTTAGGTTTTTTGTTTTGTTTTGTTTTAAAACTTAGGGTGTGGCTGGGATGCATACTGTAGCATGACTGGCCTCTAGTGGGATCTTTAGAGAATAGCATCACTGCTAGCTCCAAAGCTACAGTAGAAATTAGATCATATGCCATACTTTAGTTAGCAGAGGCTGGAGAAATGGAAAATTAGATCTTCCATAATAGGAGGTGGGAGCTACCTCCCTCCAGTCTTGGAATTCCCCAGTATGGAATAAGTATTCTGATACTGCATGATGCCTTAATGCAGTTATTGCTTATGAAGCTTTCACAGAGGAAGTACACAGGTTTATACTGGTTTTCATTTTCTGGTAGTAAAGATTTAACTTTTCTCAGGCTGTCTTCTCTCTCCTATATTGATATTTCAAAATAGCTCTTTTATAATTACCTTTTTTCCTCTTGCATCTTCTTTTCTTATAGGTCTTAATTTTGGTTAATCTAAGAACTCTGAAATTATACTCATCTAAATAGAAATTGGGCTGGGATTTAGCTCAATTGGTAGAGCGCTGCGCTGCAGTCTCTGAGGTCCCGAGTTCGATTCCTAGCACTGCAAAAATGGGAGAAGGACCTGATAATCCACTCCCAAGGCAATCCCGAAACAGTCAGCCATTGAAAACCCTATGAGGGTCGCTATGAGTCAGATACTGACTCGACGGCACCTAACAACAACAACAACAACAACAACAAATAGAAATTAAGAATGTACATAAAATGACATTTTCAGTTTGAAGCCATTTTAATAATGAGTTTGGACGACCAGCAGGTTTGCCTATGATTGGTATCAGTCTTGAAGACATGAAGTGTTCAGATCTTGAACTATTGTGTTTTGTCATGTCCTTCTCTGTTCTTTCCTCCTATTCTGTTCTCAGGAGAGGAAAGAGTAATCATAAATTAAATGATGAGGACCAGGGAAAGAGTCTTGGTTAGAAAAATGAAGCTGATATCATGTGTTTCTGTTTATAAGTCCTTCTCTAGAAAATTAAATTATTCAGCATATGAAAAGGTGAACCTCAAATACCTGTACTGGTCAAGAACAGTTTTGAATTAGACTTGAAAATATGCACCACTAAATTATTTCTCAGAGTTTCCTGCCTGCCTCCCCTCAACTTCTCCCCAAGTCTTTTTTTCTTTTGCCTTCTAGCCAGTGGCAAGAACTCTAGAATCGTTATCCTTTGTCTCAGTTTATCTAAATACAGTTATACTATATCTCTCATTGTCCATGCATGCTCATGTTTATGTTTTTCTATAGTTTTTCTATGTGTATGCTTATTTTAGTCACTGTAATTCACTCATTGAAGGATTGAAACCATGTCTGGGTGTTGCTATAACAAAAAAAGTGATGGTGGGTAATTTATAAGGAAAAGGGATTTATTTAGCTCACAGTTATGGAGGTCCAAGAGCATGGTGCTGGAATCTACTTGCTTCTGGTGAGGGCCATATACTTCTCTATGTGTGACAAAAAAGTGGAAGGGGAAGCAGGAAAATGTGGAAGAGATCACATAGTGAAGGAGGAAGCAAGAGAGCTAGCCAAGAAAACCTAACTCGCTTTTTATAACAATCCACTCTAACAGTACCTAACCATTTGAGGGCAAGAACTCATCTCTGGGAGAAAGGCATTAGCTAGCCCCTTTTATGACCTAATCACCTCTTAACGTCCCAACACTTTTCAATACTGCTACCCAGGGCACCAAACCTCAACATGAGTTTTGGTGTAGACAAATCATATTCAAATCATAACAACATCCAGAAGTCCAAATTTTCTCATGTCTTACCAGCTATGCACATAAATGAAGTCAGTTTACTGGAACATGCATTCTTTTATAGCTTATATTGCTGAGTCTCCTAAAAAGCTGCTCTCTCCATCCCCACTCAGTATCTGTGTACTTTGGGATATCTCCACATGAGATCTCACATGTGTTCATGAGCAAGTCTGCTGGGTCATCTCATCACCTGCCCTATGATGCTGAAGCACTCTTTCCTTTTCTTCCACTGCCCACTGCTTTACCACCAGCCTCTATGGATATACTAGCACACTTGAGGTGAGAAAGAGTCATGTCATATAATTGGAATTCATCTTCTCTATGGTGGTGCATTGGAAGGCTGTGAAAGTAGTATAGCTTGTGCACTCATGTCTTGCAAAGTTCATCCCAATTCCCTCCATGAAGTTTAAATATGAGGAACATTTGAGGGCTGACCTGGAGCCTCATCAGAGCAGCTGGCTTTTCCTGTTTAATGAAGACCTTGTCACTACATGTCATCTCCTCATGTTCCTTTGTCTGTTTGAATAAGTGCTTTACAAAAGAGCTCCAGATCACTTCATGAGTTAGGATTAATTGATTAAATAAATGATTGATCACTGGGACCAATGAAACAACAAAGTGACAACAGTTTAAGTGAGATAGAAATTCATTTCTCGCCAACATGAAATAAATCTAGATGGAGGTAACGCAAGGCATCCATGGAGTCAGGAATTCAGGGTCCTTTTGTCTTGCTGTTGCACATCATCACACTGAGGGTTCCACCTCACAACCTGAGCTTATGACTCAAGCTCTAACCATCATGTCCAGCAGAAATGGAGAAAAGTAGGAGGAGTATTCATGCCATGTCTTTAAGAACACTTCCAAGTTTCACAAATAATCTTTTAAAAAATTCCACTTGTCATTACAGAACTATATGACCACATTTGTCTTCAAGTGAAACTGGGAAATGCAGTCTTCAGTGACCAGTGGGCAGCCATGTGCCCAACTTATTTTTGTTGTTGTATTATTATTATTTTCCAAAGCAAGAAGAGAGAGTACCTGTTAAAGATCCACAAATCACCTTGAATACAGTACTCACACAAACAGATTTTAGGAAGTCTACTCAATTTACCTAAATCTTGGTATAAATTTAAACCAGGATCTCAGTATATCTACCCATTAAATTTCACTTCTTGGTACAATAGCATTTGCCTTTGGCCAAACCAATATTGTCTTCAATGCTATCATGTACTATTTTATTTGACACTTTCTAGGGCAAATATTATTACTACTTCAGTTCTGCCTTCTAGCTAAGATTGTTTATCATTTATACAATTGTCCAGTACCAGTCTGTTTATCTCATTTAATGTGAGCCACAAGTCTCTTTACTGGGCAAGAATAGTCTGTATTGTGACCCTTGCACCAATTGTACCATTTTGATGGCAAGAATTTATTGCCCTGAATTCTGCCCACAGACAGGTATGACCCTATGTTTATTTCTGATGGGGCTCTCTGCTAGAGTTGAGTTGATAGGACTCATGCAGATTGGTTATAGCTAACTTTAGGATATTTAACAACATAATCCCCTTTTTTTTCTGGATGAGTGCTAGTTTATACAATGTATGGAAAATATGGCTGCTTTGAGCTATTGTAGTGAGAGCAATAGATTTTGGTATGCAAATTATGTCTAATTTATACAGTTTGAGAGTGTGTTTTATGATTGAAGTTTACTCTTATCCTAATCAAAACGGAAAATAAATCAGAATTAATTTGTGATAGATCATTTCCAGAATTACTTGATTTTGGTACAGGAAGCATTGTATCAATGAAAATCTTCCCAAATTTTGCCTGGAGTTGATCCTATTTAAAGGTTATTAGTATTTATTTATTAAGACAGGCTATCACCAAGGAAGGGTTGGGATTTAGCTCAATTGGTAGAGTGCTGCGCTGCAGTCTCTGAGGTCCTGAGTTCAATTCCCAACACCACAAAAATGGGAGAAGGACCTGGCAATCCACTCCCAAGGCAATCCCGAAACAGCCATTGAAAACCCTATGAGGGTCGCTATGAGTCGGATACTGACTTGATAGCACCTAACAACAATCACCAAGTAAACTAGACTGGCAAGGGACTTGCAATCTCCTACCTCTGCCTCCCAAGTGCTGGGATTATAGGGTATGTCACCATGCTTGGCTCTGAAGGGGTATTAATTTTAGATATAACCAAGAGAAAATGTAGAAAAACATTCAGGGAAATCAGAACTCTACAAAGTGACAACAGTTTAAGTGAGATAGAAATTCATTTCTCGCCAACATGAAATAAATCTAGATGGAGGTAATGCAAGGCATCCATGGAGTCAGGAATTCAGGGTCCTTCTGTCTTGCTGTGCTTTTAATTGCTGTCTTGTGTGCTTTTAATTATTTTATCTTCTGCAGCTAACTTTGAAATTTGAATTAATCATTAGGTCAGAGGACCAAAATAGCCATAGAAGTTTTCCTCTTACGTATATACATAAATTCATATACACATGTATAATTTGAATTAAAGTATGAATAAAGCCTAACATATCTTGTTAGGTGCCATCAAGTTGGGTCTGATAGCATATCTTAGTAGTGAGTAAATGCTATTTATGTGATGTTGGGCAAACTGTGTTTCAGAGTTTCCATTTCCTTTCTATGTTTTCTTACTGGGGGAAATTTATAGCATGGAATGCATTTTTAGAAAAGAAGAAAGATTGCAAATTCAATATTCTAAGCTTCTACCTTAGGAAACCATAGAAAGAAATGCCATATAAACATAAGGCAAGAAAAAGAGAAAAATAAAATTAAGCAGGTGACAATGCAATCGAAAATAATAAAACAGTAAAGAATAGTCAGTGAAACTAAAAACTGATTCTTTGAAAAGATCAAATTGATATGTCTCTATCCAGAATTACTAAGAAGAGAGTACACATATTTCTAATATTGGATATGAAAGAAGAACCATCATCACGGATTTCATGGATAATGTTGTTTTTGTTGTTAGGTGCCAGAAAGTCTGGTCTGAGCCATAGCAACCCTCATAGGATTTTCAATGGCTGATTGTTTCAGGATTGATTTGGGAGTGGATTGCCACATCCTTCTTCCTATGGATATTAGAAGGACAATAAATATTACGCACAATTTAGATTAGACAGAACAATTCTTTGGAAAAGCACAATGTACTAGAACCCATATAAGGAGAAATGTATAATCTAGAATGGGAGAAGGGCCTGGCAATCCACTCCCAAGGCAATCCCGAAACAGTCTGCCATTGAAAACCCTATGAGGGTCACTATGAGTCAGATACCGACTCGATGGCACCTAACAACAACAACAACAACAACAACATATAATCTAGAAGCTTGTATTTATGAAAGACATTGAATTGATAATTAATCTTTCAATAAAGAAAGCATGATGCCCAGATAATTTTATTGCTGAGTTATACTGAACATTAAGGAAGAAATAGCACCAATTCTGTACATCTCACCATAAAAGAAGAGAAGGTGGAAACTTCTTAACGTGTTCTATGATGCCAGTGTTGCTCTAATACCAATACCAAATAAAGACATAGCAAGATAGGAATACTACCAACCAGTATCACCTCATGAAAATAAATGCAAAAATCCTTAGCAAAATATTAGCAAATGGACCATGACAATATACAGAAAAGGTTAATACCACATTATTAAGTGAAATTTATTCTAGGCATAGAATACTGATTCAACATTTGAAAGTCAGTTAATGTAATCCATCACATCAATAGGCTAAAGAAGAAAAGTTATATAATTAAATAGGTGTAGAAAATTTTTTTGTGTGTGTGTTGTGGTTCTGGGGATCAAACCCAGGGTCTCAGGCATGCTAGTAGCTAAGTGGTAGGCAATACCACTTTGATTTATCCGTACTCCCCAACATTCATTCTTTTTTTTTTTTTATGGTACTAGGGAGTTGAACCCAGGGCCTCACACTTGCGTGCTCTGCAGGTGATGGACCACTGAGGTGCACCCCCAGCCCAATTTTTTTACTTTTTTTGAGACAGGGTCTCACTAAGTTATGCAGACTGCCTCTGGTCTTGAACTTGTGATCCTCTTGCCTCCGCCTCCCAAGCTGCTGGGATTACAGGCATGTGCCACCGCACCCGGCTCAACATTCATTCTTGATGTAAAAAAAATATCAAACTACAAATAGAGAGGAACTTCTGCAACTAGATAAATAATATCTGCAAAAACTCTATAGCCAACATTATACACAGTAGTGAGAATTAGCTGCTTTCCCCCTAAGATTGGAAATAAGTCAAGAATATCCCCTCTTACCACTTATATTCTATGCTATACTGGACACTTAGGGTAAAGAAACTATTCAGTATGATCATGAAATAGATGCATGATACCATGTATTTGGTCAAGATCCATAAGAATGCATAAGATAAAGGAGTAAACCCTACTGCCAACTATGGACTTTAGATATTTAAAAAACAAAACAAAACCAACAAGAACAAGGACATTTTCCAAATTCTAGAGGTAAATAGTAATAACATGTTGATGCATCTCTTTCCAAATATCTGTGTGAAAGTGGACCATAATTACAGGTTTTTTTTTTCTTTTTACATTTAGAATTTGCTATTTATCCCTATGGTGCCCAAAATCAGGCTTCAGCTAAGTACAGGGATTCTATTTCTTCTATCATGCAAAGGAAATATCCTAGTTTTTTCCAAAAATTTTGATATCGAAGGGTCAAATTCTAAGCATTAGTGGTATTGACTGGTCTCCAGATATGTACAACTTTTGCATTTTTAATCATGTGAATGAATTCCAATATTGTTGTTATTGTTTTTGTTTGGTGCCATTGAGTTAGGTCCCATTCATAGTGACCCTCATTGGGTAGTCAATGGCTGATTGCTTCGGGATTGCTTTGGGAGCTGATTGCTACCTCCTTCTCCCATTTTTGCGGTGCTGGGAATGGAACCCAGGTTCTCAGAGTGCAGAGCAGTGCTCTACCCACTGAGCTAAACCCCAGCCCTCCAGTATTCTTAGCCATCAACCAATCATACATTCTTTCATACATTCATGCATTCATCCATCGCTGAGAACAACCTTCCGGGCAGAGGAACGCACACATGGAAGTCCTGAAGTGGGAAAAGTCAGTGTCCCTTCCCACTTCAGTGTCAGGAGAGAGGAGCAGGACTCCAACCTGTTAAAAATTGGGTTCAGGTTCGGGTGCAGTTTTAATATGTTAAAATGAAGATGATTCAGGTTCAGGTTTAAATTCTACGTGTAGAAAGGAGCAAAGCAAAGCTTTGGAATTGGTATTCACTTTGTGGGAATTCTTTAGAATTACTTAGGGATTTTCTAAGCCTAATCAAATGTGTAATTTAACATTTTTGCACTGAAAGGAGTGGAGTAGGGGCCGGGTAGAAGTTCAGGAAGTACAAGAAAGCTGTTCTTACAGAGCTGGCAAGGGGCAATGATGGCTGGTGGCTGAGAGGATGAAGAGGATGTGCAGGTGGAAGACATGTTTTGGTAGAAAAGCTTATAAGATTCAGGCATACATTGATGTGGCCACCTCTCAGGTTTTTGGCTGAGTACTACTCACTGAAATTTGGAAGCCTGGAGGAGAAACAGAGTTAGGGGAAGGATCCAGAAATACCTCTGAGACATGCACGTGGATGCGTCTAGAGAATAGCTCAGAAGAGAAGTCAGAGACAGTTTCTCCTGCGCATTTGGCACAGATGTGAGACTGAAAGCTGTGGGATAGGTGCTGCTGCTGCAAAGTCTGTGCAGAGTGAGAAGAGAGGGGCCTCTGTGGGTCGCCTTTCCCCACAGCTGGGACCAGGCTAGCTCTCCTCCTCCAACCGAGTCGGGGCCCCACACCGGGGGGGACTGGCGAGGCAGTGGCGGGTGGAGCCAAGAACAGACGGTCACGATGCCTTCGTTGTTGTTGTTGTTAGGTGCCGTCGAGTCAGTATCCGACTCATAGTGACCCTCATAGGGTTTTCAATGGCTGTTTCGGGATTGCCTTGGGAGTGGATTGCCAGGCCTTTCTCCCATTTTTGTGGTGCTGGGAATTGAACTCGGGACCTCAGAGACTGCAGCGCAGAGCTCTACCCACTGAGCTAAATCCCAGCCCTCATGATGCCTTCAGTAGAGATTTTATTGCCCAGCTCCTTTAAAGAAATAAAGCCCTCAAGCCCACTCTTCAGGATAGCGGAAGTATCACAGCTCTGGCCTCAGTGGCGGCCGTTCAGGTCCCAGCGTCTCGGGTGTCCTCCGCGTAGGTCGGCTTCTCCTCCAAGGTGATGGAGTGGCCACTATGAGGACAAGCCGACTTCTCTCTTGGTCAGGCAAGTGCGACCTCCAGGGTGATGGCCCAGCAGGACTGTGCAGTGGCACAGCACGGCCAAGATAGTGATGAAATGGCTTCTGAGTGCCCTGTGCACTGTCCTTATACAGTAATGGCCTCAAAATGGCAGTCAGCCAATCATATAGTGGCATGAAGGGCTGAGCGCAACCAATTAGGAGTGCCATTTAAATCACTGGGGGCCATCTTGCCTGGGGCCCTATATCAGACCTCCAGGTGGACTAGATAGGCCCCTATCCAAACCAAGCCCCCTCTCTATCCTTTGGTGCTATCCCATAATATGTCCTACAGGACTCATGACAGTGCTGAACATTTCAGTTCTGATGGAAAAGAGTTGGAGGCATATCTAAAATGGCAGGGTGAAACCCAAGGAATTTGGAGTTCCAAAACTCAGAAAAGAGAATTTCAAAAGAGAACAGAATATTCAACTGCAAAGTAGTTACAAGGTCAAATAATATGAAGACTGACAAATCTCTATTAGATTTGGCAACACAGAGGTCACTGGTAACTTCATAAGGTATTTTCAGGTCTCCTGAACCCCGTAACGAGACTGATCTGAATTTCTAGGTCATCTTCCTCTTTATTCTTATTTTTGCCTTGCTCCTGGGATTGACTTCATTTTCCGTTTCTCTCTACTCTCTCAAATGTTTTTCTTCTATCTGTGTAATTTTTCTCTTCTCTGGGACAAAAGAAAATCATGGCACAAGGAAGATGCGGAGTAGAAAATAGGATGAAAGAAAAGCTTAAAATAGCATGGTATTTAATTTTATAGTGTTCTTCTAGAATTGCTTTTCCTCCTTGTATTTTCCTAATTTATTTACCTTCACTTAGAAAAATCAAAACACAAGTTCACATGTACCCATATACATGTGTGCACGTGTGTGTTTTCCTCATTTGATGCTTGGGATTGAATCCAGGGCCTTGTGCGTGCAAAGCAAGCACTCTTACCATTGGGGTACATCCTCAGCCCCCCAAATCAGTATCTTGTTATGTAAAATATTATGTGTCATCAAGTTCATGTAAATACAATCCTTGTTTTGCCTACTCCTGAGGTGATTAAATCACATATAGAGCCTTTATAACTTAGTTATAATCCAGAGCATAAAATGAAATTGGCCTTAATGTGGAATGCAAATATTATGATATGGTTTATATCAAGCTACCTGGAAACTTTTCTTCCTCTTGTATTAGTTTATTTTTGTCTTTTTATAATAGACATGTAAGAAGAGACTTGGCATTAAATGCTAAGAAATAAAATGCTTAGAAGGCTGAGAATTGAGTTTGAGAGCCTTCATGGTCTTTAATCATTTTCAGAATAGTATTATTCAAGACTGATGATTTCTTTTACGTGGAAAATGTATTTTGAAATAAAAGAAAAGAATGTTAGTGATCTAGTCAAAAACCACTCCAGTATATGTCAGTATGAATTTATTTTAAATGGGTAAACAATTTAGAGCCTGTAGCCATACCACTGTGGCATCCAATTCTGTCAGATTTCAGAAACTAAGCAGGGTCAGGCCTGATTAGTACATGTGCATAGGAGACCACCTGGGAACATCAGGTGCTGTAGGCTTGGGAGGACCCAGCAATCTACTCCCAAAAAATAATCAGCCATTGAAAACCCTATAAATAGTAGCGAATCACAATTAACAGTGTTTTGTCTGTTGTATGTAAGGTCGCTATAAGTTGGGCACTGACTCTACGGCACCTAACAATAACAACATAAACAATTTAGAATCCTGCTTAGCATGAAGCAAAATCCAGTTAAAATATTGCTTTAGTACCTTTGAGGCACGTAGGATCCCTGGAAATGCATTGGTGAATATTATTTTTGCCTTTAATGATTCATCAACATTTAGGTGTAAAAGCTTTTATTGTATTTTAAAAGTCAGCTATATAAAGTTGATGGGAGAAGGGCCTGGCAATCCACTCCCAAGGCAATCCCGAAACAGTCAGCCATTGAAAACCCTGTGAGGGTCGCTATGAGTCGGATACCGACTCTACGGCACCTAACAACAACAACAACATATAAAGTTGATAGCATATACATATTAAATATATACATTAGACATTTTTCAGGACATGAAATATATATGCACAGCTGAATGCTTATTTAGATATAAAATAAGAGTATAGTGTTTAAGCCTAGATTTATATTTGAGTTTTGTTTTTGTTGTTGTTGTTAGGTGCCGTCGAGTCGGTATCTGACTCATAGGGACCCTCATAGGGTTTTCAATGGCTGTTTCGGGATTGCCCTGGGAGTGGATTGCCAGGTCCTGCTCCCATTTTTGTGGTGCTGGGAATTGAACTTGGGATCTCAGAGACTGCAGCACAGCACTCCACCAACTGAGCTAAATCCGAGTCCATTTGAGTTTTAGCAAGTTAAAAAAATACTAGTTGTAAGTTTTGTCCCTTTTCTCCTCCCTGCCTCTCACTCTTTTCCTCAGAAAATCTTGAGTTATGGAGTACTTTTTAAAGTACAGAGAGCCCCTTGAAACCTGGGATTTGATGACTACTGTATAGCATTGTAAATAGGTTGGATGCTAAGCCTCCTTTTTCCACATTATCATCCCCAGCCTGTTCCTTTTTTCAGTAGTAATCTAAGAGTATGTGTTAGCTCTCTGTCACTATAACAAAATTCTCGAGATAACTTATAGAGAGAAAAGGTTTATTTTGGTTCACAGAATTGAAGGTTTTAGTCCATGACAAGTTGGCTTGATTGCCTTAGGCCTGTTCTGAGGCAGGACATCATTGCAGGGAACACATGGTGGAGCAAAGCTGCTCACCTCATGGACAGGAAATGAAAATAAAAGAGGAAGGGGTTGGGATCCCAACATCCCCTTCATGGCCATGCCCTAGTCATCTAGGGATCTCCTAAAGGGCCCATCTTTCAAAGATTCTACCACCTCTCAGTAGTACTAAATTGAGGACCGAGTCTTAAACACTTGGGCCTTTGAGGGACATGTAAGGTCTAAGTTATGGCAGAATATAATGCCCATGTGAGGTTCCTGTTTTATATAGGTGGAGAGCTATAATCTTTTTACAAAAGTTTTGTGTTGGCCTTTTGTGTGTGATCCTTTTTTTTTTTCTTTTTTTTCTTTTTTTTTTGCAGTACTGGGGGTTGAACCCAGGACCTTGCACTTGCTTTGCAAGTGCTGGGCCACTGAGCTGCACCCCCAGCCCATTTTTTTTTTACTTTTTGAGACAGGGTCTCACTAAGTTATGCAGACTGCCTCTGGTCTTGAACTTTTGATCCTCCTGCCTCCACCTCCTGAGCTGCTGGGATTACAGGTGTGTGACACCGCACCTGGCTTTGTGTGTGATTTTGATGGAAGCATGGTGGGAATTCTGGGCTGGGAAATAACAAGAAAAGAAACAGTGGGGTTTATTTTTTCTTCTGTAAAATTTTTTGAAAACTACATTATCACAAAGAAACCTTATGTTATTTTGATAAAAAGAAAGGAATTGTGGAGAACATGAATACTATATTTTGGAAACGACCGAAAGAGAAGCAAGGACCATAAAGAAAAGCAAGTGAAATCTAATTTAAAATTATTTGGATAAAACTGAACATGGTAGTGCATGCTTATAATCCCAGCACTCAGGCAGCTGAGGCAGGAGGATCATGAGTTTGTGACCAGACTGGGCTAAACAGCAAGTTGTTGGCCAGCTGATGCTACATAGAGAGATCCTATCTCTGAATAACATAAATAAATAAATAAATAGATAGATAGATAGATAGATAGATAGATAGATAGATAGATAGATAGTGGGGATAAGAATAAAGTCTAAGAGGAAACAATATAATTTTGGCAACAAGTGTCTTATATCCTGACAGTATCTAATTACAGGTACTAAGCAGCAGAAATGGGAAACAGCTAGACTTAATATACTCAGCCAGGGCTGGGTTTTACTTTGCTTGGTAGAGTGCGACTCTCTGTGAGGCCCTGAATTCCATCCCCAGCACTGCAAAAAATGAGAAAAGGACCTGGCAGCCCATGCCCAAAATAATCCCCAAACAATCAACCACTGAACATCTGATGAATAATAGAAGAAAAGCACTGACAATAGTGCTGGGCATGACACCATGTAGGGTCATATATCGTCTGTTGCACATAGGGTCATTATGAGTGGGACCCAACTCAAAGGCCCCTAACAAACACATGTACTCAAATGATGGTATGAAATAGGTGTTAATCTAGTTAGAAGGAGAGGATCTAATATATATTATGTCTACAGTTGTACCACCCTGGCTTCTGGTCCTGTCTGATCTTGAAAGTTAAGCAGGATTGGGCCTGATTAATCCTTGAATGGGAGGTAGCCTGGAAATACAAGGTGCTGTAGGCTTGGGAGAAGGACCTGGCAGCCCACTCCCAGAACAATCAGCCATGGAAAACCCTATGAATTGTAGAGAAGCACTGACAATAGTGTCAGGTACTGTTTGGTTCTGTTGTACATAGGTCGCTATGAGGGAGACTCAACTGCATGTAACAATAACAGTATAATTACAGGAGTGTCACAGCAGATGAGAAAAGCTTAGAGATGAAATTCAGGAGGAGAGGAAGTTTGCATATTTAGTAGAATTATTGGGACTTGGTTATAGGCCAATCTTATTAGTGGGTAGCACTGTGGAAGTCCTAGGGATTTTATCAACGTAGGTTGGAATTAAATCTTGACATCAAATCATAAACCCATTTATCCAAACTGAGATGCCAAAGTGAGTTGGTCCAGCATTTTGGAGAATGGGGAAAGATTTTCTTAATCCTTTAGCAGAATTTGGAAGTGAATATCAAGGGGCTGGGTTTAGCTCAGTTGGTAAGGTGCTGCTCCACACTTTCTGAGGCCCTGAGTTCAATCCCCAGCACCACAAAAAATGGGAGAAGGACCTGGTAGCCCACTTCCAAAACAATCAGCCATCAAAACCCCTATAAATAGCAGAGAATCATTGACATAGTGCCAGGCATGGCAAAGTGTCAGAGAATGTTCTGTTGTACACAGGGTCGCTATGAGTCAGACTCAACTTGACAGCACCTAACAACAACAACCTGCTGTGAGAACAGGAAGGTTCAGGAGTTTGTGAACCAGGCGAACTTTATGGACTGATTTAGGAAGCAGCACTAACAGGCAAGGCATGAAGAGAGATGAGAGAGAAAGTTTAAAGTAAGAAATTTCTAAGTGCACACCAGGCACGGTGGCGCAGGCCTGTAATCCCAGCAACTCAAGAGGCAGAAGCAAGAGGATTGCAAGCTCGAGACTTGAGGCAGACTTCATAATTTAACAAGTCCCTGTCTCAAAAATTAAAAAAATGGGCTGGAGGTGCAGCTCAGTGGTCCAGCACTTGCAAAGCCTACAAGCACAAGGCACTGGGTTCAACCCCCAGAACTGCAAGAAAGAAAAAAAGAAAGAAAGAAAGAAAGAAAGAAAAAAAAAAAAAGAAAAGGAAAAGAAAAAGAAATTTCTAAGTGCTACAGCTTAGGAAGGTGGAATTTTGAAAAGACTAAATATGTGGAATAAAATTCACCTAAAACTGATCCAAGATCATGACACTATTTCAAGACATTCATTTTCAGCCTTACTGATGCTGTCAAACATCTATCAAATAATTTTCCAACTGGGACTGGCATAAGAATGGAGATTGATTTGTGAAACAATTTCTGCATAGAGAGGATTTTCCAAGAATTCACATGCTTCAGAAATTGTTTTGTGCATGCAAATTATTGTTTGTTGTTAGGTGCCCTAGAGTTGGGTCTGACTCATAGCAACCCTGAAGTTTTCAATAGCTGTTAGTTTTAGGATTGCTTCAGAAGTGGATTGCCGGATCCTTCTCTCGTTTTTTTGTGATGCTGGGAAATTGAACCAAGGGCCTCAGTGACAGTACAGCGCAGCACTCCACCAACTCAGCTAAATCCTAGCCTCGCATGCAGATTAGCAGTTGAATATTCTATGGTAACTCTGCCATCATGTTGTGAAATTCTTTTTTCTCTAAACAAAAACTGATTATATTATATCGTATATTTAATACACACTAAGCCTAGCATTGGGGCTGGGATTTAGCTCAGTTGGTAGAGCGCTGCTCTGCAGTCTCTGAGGTCTCAAGTTCGATTCCCAGCACCACAAAAATGGGAGAAGGACATGGCAATCCACTCCCAAGGCAATCCTGAAACAATCAGCCATTGAAAACCCTGTAAGGGTCGCTATGAGTCAGACACTACTTGATGGCACCTAACAACAGCCCAGCATCATGTTTATTAGTGTACAATCTGAGATTGCACAAGCAAATCTCTTTTTAAGTCAGTTATAAATACTTGGATGGAACCTAATTAAGAGAAATCCTATGTAGGGATCTGACAAGAGAGAACTTATCAATATCTTGTTTTATTTTATTTTTTTATTTTAATTTTTTAACTTTTTGCAGTAGTGGTGGCAGAACCCAGGGTTTTGCACATACTTTGTAAGCACTCTACCACTAAGCTATACCCCCAAATTCTTCTTTTACCTTTTCATTCTAAGACAGGGTCTTGCTAAATTGCACAAGCTGCTTCTAGCCTTGAACTTGTTATCCTTCTGCTTCAGCATCTTAAATCACTGGGATTATAGGTGTGTGCCACCTCACCCCGGCATCAATATGTTGTTTATACTCAAATATAACTTTCTTTGTTTCAGTTTCTATTTTTACTCAGAAAAAAACTGCATAGTATTTTAATTTATAAATTATATTATATATATATATATATACATATATATATAAATGTATGAGATTTTTATAGCTTAATATTGTATTTTATGGCTTGATGTAGAGGACATTATCTGTCTCTCTTCTGCAAAACAGAAAAATAACCACTAAATTAAAAAAAAACAACAAACATTACAATAGTCCTCTAACTCTATAAGCCTTTTGACACATTTAGTCCCTCAGCGGCTATTTTATAGCAACTGGATTTGAATATCTTTCATCCAGCAGAGGGCTACCAATCCCCATTAATTTCCAAGACCATACATGATCATCAGTGTATGTAGTTTATTTTAATGGCTTTCAGATATTTTTAATAGATCATTTCTTAAAGTGAAGTTTTATAATATGCAAGAGAGATACACCAGATGGTCTCTAAGTGGGAAGAGGCCTGAAAGCTGCCTCTCTAGAGGACCCAGTAGTGTGGATACCTGAGACCTGCTCTGATTTATCCAAAAATACTCTCCCAAATTTAAAGTCAGCTCTTCTTAGGTAGAGTCGTAAATATTTTTCTCCTGCAAAAATCCTAATGCTGACACTGCAGGAAAAATGTATAAGCAGAATGATACCAGGATTATACAAGTCTCTCATATTGGATTTTGTCTTCAGTTGTAATTACAGTTCTGATATATGGCTATATGTATTGCTTATTTGTTTTTGTTTTGTTTGGGGAAAGTTGGCATTTTATCCCCCAGTATTATGAGTGAAAAAAACACATATTTGACGAATTTTCTTCACAATATTTCAGAGATGTGCCCAACTAACAGGCTGCTTGAGTGTGTGTCCTTATACTTAATCCCTATAAGTGGACCAGTGTCTAACCTACTATAGCTGGAGTTTAAGCATCACTTATAGAAGTGAAAAGTGTTCTATTTCCTGCTTATTTATTACTGTTTACATAAGGACTTATTCAGAATCTTCCATTTGGAATTATGCCTACCTGGTAGTGAAATGATGATTGTTTTTTGTTTTGATTTTCCCACTCAAAACAAAGCTTTTGTGATGGGAGCTTTTACTGTGATTGAGATTACTCCTAATCTTTATTACTAAATCCATTTATGTGGCTATAAAGAGCTATACTTTGATCAAGGCGAATAAATTTATTTTCATATGTACACATATTCACTAATTTTAAGACTCCACAGTGTTACAAGTTTGTGTTAGATTTCATCATTATCAGTCTTAAGAAATGAACTGAATAATGTTGACCATTCAAAGTGATCCACAATCTCTTCCCACACACACTATTTTAGGGGGTGATTCTATCTTATTATCAGTCTATCCATTTTGTCTTGTAAGTCAAGTGGGCTTTTTGTTGTTGCTTTTGAGCTTTTATATTTGTTTCCTTTTTAAAATAATAATCATTGTAGTGCTACTTATTGAGTACCTACCAGATGTTTTACCTGTGGTATTTAATTGATTCTGTTAGGTAGACATTGTTATTACCCCTATTTATGTGAAAGGAGGTGGAAACCTACAAAATCTGGGTGATGCACCCAGCATAGAGCCCAAGGTGGGACTCAGATCCCAGACTCAAGACCCTTGACTGCACAGAAGCTGTTATTTCACAACAGAATCAAAGCTATTATTTGATCAATTAATAAAAAAATGGTTAAAGGGGAGAATCATAAAAAATGAAATATATAAAATATATAAAAACATTGCTTGCAATCTGAAGCATAAACATTGGACATTCTTTTACAAATGATTTGCTGTAGGATAAAGATGTTTTATTTAAGCATTTTTTAGATGATTTTCCATTGTTTGGTGTTTGGCATTGTCTTTATTTTGAACAATTGTCAATATCATCTCACCTCTGTTTTCCCTGTTTGTATTTATTAAATGCTGTCAGAACTTAAAGACACTTGGGAAACAATCTGTTTGTAGAAATTTTGGATGTTTCCAAGGCTTCCTCCCAAATCTTTTACATTTCTTTTAGCCATATCCATAGCTCAGCAGCAATGTTAGGGACCCCTATTTATCATGTCTTTACAAAGAATTTATTTTAATTTTCATGGAACAACTTTTTTCTGCTCATTTCATCAAATAATATAAGATTTGTTTAAATTATATAATTAGAATAACAAGTGCAATTGAGATTTTAAAGAAAGTTCAAAATAGACATACCAGACACTTGGTAAGCATACAACTTTACTCCTGGGAGAAGAATAGCTAGTAAGTGATAAGCTTTTGATGCATGGCAAAGTCAATATTCCCATAGGAAATGGGGACATTTTGTTAAGGTTGGTTGACAGAGATTCAATTCTGTTTTTCAATAAATTAGAAGGGAAAGACTTAACTCATTTTCTATAAAGACATGGGATTAAAAGCTAAGGACTTGAAATAGAAAGCTGTGCTGATATTTTTACTTCACAAAGTTAGTTAGATTAAATATTGCTCAAAGTTTCTACTTAAGCCATCAAGTTTGTTTTTCATATAAAGTTTATAACTTATAAAAAATATTCTATTGTCTTTCCATTGCCTCATATTTATCTGCTAGAGTTTGGTGATTTTTTGAATTCTCAAAGGCTTAAGGTTGCAATATTCTATGAAGATTTATTATATACACATACTGAAATATCACACTGTAGACCATAAATATGTGCAATTATTATGTGTCAATTACACATAGTTACATTTAAAAATCATAGTCATCTTTCTATATTGCAAATTTAATTCCCTCTTTACAATGCTTTCATACTTTCCTTTGGATAACTCCTGAACTCTTTAACATGATTGAGGTGCTATCTAATATATATGATATATAATATATGATGGATGGATAGATGATAGATAGATAGAGAGGTAGATATTTATAAACAAGAGATGACCACTAGTTAACTAAGCTTCCTAATCAGGAATTGATTCCTGCTAGCATTGCAAAGATCCTGTTCAGTTGTCCACTCTCCAGAAACTACTACTGAAACCTGATTGCCTTATGGCAGGGAAATAAATGCCTCTCATTTGGGGAAAAAAAAAAATGGATCTGCCTACTCTCTGCTGTCTTTTGCCTTTTGTCTGCTGCTGATTGGAAGTAGATGATGGAAAGTCCCTAGGGGAATGTAGGCTCCATAAAACAAAAGAAACCTGAATTGTGGAATCACTGTGAAGGAAAGCTGCTACCAGTCTCAAAAACCCATGATGGATTGTCATGGTGTAAGACGCAAGGTTAAGGTTCAACATTATGTGTTAATTTGACAACTGGTAAATTCAGAGGACCTCAAACAGCCTCATATCAACTTCTGCCTGCTTTGTGGTGGCAGGTAAGGTACTCTACCCAACCAACCTTCGTTATCAAAGTGACAAAGCATAGTTCCTGCTCATCCCTGAGTACTGGGTTTCAGTTCCCTCCCAGCACAAATGAGTCAAACAAGCCAATCACATCCCCTTCCAGGAAACAGAGAGCACCCTGCCACTTGATTTGGCAAATCCTGGCTCCCATCACCCTGTTCCTGACTCCCAAATGGCTCCGTGTTGCACATGGTATCCTCTTTTCCCAGGGCTGTGAGTTGTTGTTGTTGTTAGGTGCTATCAAGTCTGTGTCCAACTCATAGCGACCCTCATAGGGTTTTCAATGGCTGACTGTTTTGGGATTGGGAGTGGATTGCCAGGTCCTTCTCCTATTTGTGTGGTGCTGGGAATTGAACTCAGGACCTCAGAGACTGTAGCGCAGTGCTCTACCAACTGAGCCAAATCCCAGCTGGGGCTGTGAGTATATATGACTAATATATGCTGTCAGTTAAAAATAAAAGATTTATTACCTCATTATCAAAACTTTTTACTAAGAAAAATGTATAGCTTTCTGTAATCCTGTGGTACATGTTGTTTCTACCATTTGTTTAATTCTGGTTTATTTGCTTAGCATTTATAATTATCCATTCTTATGCAAAGTAGTGTGGAAAGAGAAAAACACCTACAAAATAAGTGATACTACTTTGGGGCATCACAACTATGTCTTTTCCTCTGTCCCTTTGTATTGTACTGCTTTATCCATAGTTCTAACATTTGGAGACTTTTATCAACCTGCTTCTCTCTCGTGTTGTTTTCTGCTGTGTGCTTGGTAGTCTTTGTATACTGATCACTGTCCTCAAGAAATTATTCAAGCACATAATTTCAAGCCAGTGATGAAACCATCTCTTTTAGAGAAGATGTGCATTTTTTTTCAGGCAGGCTTTGTGGTCACAAGTGGTTTGGGGAACATCCTACACCAAGTTCAAGGATTGTCTTTTATTTAAAGTGCAGGCAATAAACCCCAGGTTGCTAATCTGTTGGAGGGATGCTTGTTTTTTACGCTACCCTTAGCCTGAGAGTATTTCTGGTTACGTTCTCAGGTGATTGTGGAGAGGCCTCCCTACTGGATTGTGCACCTTGTGTAGACATTGCCTTTTAGCTTCTGACCTCTGGACAAGGAAGTGTTCAAAATGAAGGTTCAGATTTTCCAGGGAAATGCATTCAGGAAACAAATGCAATTCCTCTGCTGGCCAGTGGTTCTGTTTTCCTTCAGTTTTGCTTACTAATTCCTTATTATCATGTCAGCTATTTGCTGCTTGTAAGCAGTTATTTATATTTTATCTGGTATTTCTAGTTCAGTTCATTAATGGGATTGGTTTGTATGCTAGCTCCTAATGGCTTGAAACACATATTGTGCATGCAGGTACTTGTGGTTTGGTTATTGATCTGATTTGGAAATGATAAAAAGACCACATCACAGGAGAAGCTCAAACATGCCTTTCCCTGATAATGTAGTTTCCAAAGAAAGCTTAATTTAATTTTATGCTTTGTTTTCCATATTTATGGAATTTGAGTTTGCATAACTAAGTCTAAAATAAAAATGCATCATGCCTAATAAGAAATAATGAGTGGCTAATAATAGGTTTTATTTGTAGGTTAATTAAACACAATTGCAAGAAAAAGAATATCTTATGTCTGGTGGCAAAGAAATGAATATGGATCATGGAGGCTTTTTCTGTATCAGTCGGGGAAAAGACTTAAATATTGTGGCAACCAGAAGTAGTAATAATTTACATGTTTATATCTTCATAAAGATATAAAGGTACTAGGTACACATGGATAGAACAAGCAATTACATCAGGTGTAAAATAACCAACTCATAGCACTTCAGCACTCTGGTACCAGCAATGCATCCATGAGGGAATTGTTTTTGCGTGGTTTTGCTATTGAAACAACATGTTTTATAAGTCTTTTACATTTGTTGAAGTATCTACAGCACAGAGTCTCTACTGGGTATAAAATTGGTTGTTGGAATTGCCAAAAGTGTTTATGTTCATGTTTGAATGATAAGGGATTTGGATTAAAAGTCTAGACATCTGAAATATCTATCACTCATTTGACATTTGATGTTCAGCAGATTTGCACATATGCTAAGATTGCATTTTGCTGTATTTCTGTTGTTAATGTTGAAAAATAATGGAATAATTTTGCTAAATATTTACTGGCCAGGAATATTGTATTAGAAGGCTATAATTCATCCTCCATAAAAATATAGGATAACATCTCAACCATTATAATCTACATTTACTGGATTTTGAGCATTACTAACTTACATGTAATTACAAATTATTTCACAAAAGTTTAAGGTACACATGGCTTAAAATTAGAGTCACATAAAAATAACAATTAAAAATAGTTTGCTCCAATAACGCAAAATCACTCTTTCCCTTTTGCAAATAGTCTCATTAAAACATATTCTATCAATTCTATCATATTATTTATCCAAATAATACTTCTAGTTAACATCATATAAATATAAAGCTTTCATGTATTGATCACAGTTCTCTCTCCCTGACCAGTAGTTTCCCTTGAGATGCTGAAGTTATTAGCATATAA
The DNA here is from genome assembly GCA_007922755.1 of Pedetes capensis. Classification (NCBI taxonomy): domain Eukaryota; kingdom Metazoa; phylum Chordata; class Mammalia; order Rodentia; family Pedetidae; genus Pedetes; species Pedetes capensis. Next base: position 21,502 of record VMDO01017406.1, on the reverse strand, counting down.
TTCACGAGTAAAAATGTAATTCCTAAAGTAAAAATATAAATTTCTTTATGGATTAAGGCAGAACATAAGCACACAAAGACATATTCAGTGATTATCAGGACTAACAAGCTTCAGATTGACGTTTCATATTTTAACCCCATTTAGTGATTTTTATTTGATTGAAGACTAAGAAATTCACCCCAGAGCTTTTCTGAAAAGCTGTTACAAACCAAAAGCAGATATTATATATGCTTTAAAACACAGCAGTATATCTTCAACAGGAGTTAAAATTAACATCGATGTTTCAGTCCTTTAACAGACCATGAGGCTTTCTTATCCAAAATCATTACGTGTTTTGGGAAAAAAACAAAACAAAACAAAACAAAAAAACAGTTTGTGAGCCATAGAATAAACATCATTTATGGGAAGAGAGAAGTCCTAAGAAGACATCTGAAGATATTTATAAGTAGATTGAAACTTGAGACCAGGCCTTTAAACATTTTTAAGCAGTTTTCTGTTCAAGATCTGAATATTAGTAGTGATAGTCACTGCAGATTGTACAAAGGGGCTGAGGTACCCCAGGAAGTCTGAAAATAATCACATGCAGCTGGATTTTCATCTCCATGAGGAATAGAGACGTGTTCCCAAGCCTTCATGACTGGCTCATAGCAACCCGTCTGGAATTATATTTGATTAAAAGATACCACCATAGCTAGAAGCTATATGGAGTTTTTATTTTAGACAAAGAACATTCTCAAAGGCAAATTATAAGATTAGTCCCTAGACTTTCAGTCTAACATGAAGAGAGAGAGGAGAGAAAGTTAGCATTGTGGGCTTTTCTGATTCCTAAATGAACTAATTTCATTATTTCCCGTCAGATTGAGCATAAAATATAAATCTAACTAAGAAGCTGCAGTGAAGAGATATTCTCTTGGAAGCATTTCTCACCATGAGCAAATCCAAGCCATTTACAAATGCAGTTCCACTTTCCCCAAGCCAGGCTGTGGTATGGCACACTAACTGTGCATAATGGCCCTTGCACTTTGGGGATCAGTGAACAGGACTGGGGATGGGGATGGGGATGGGGATGGGGATGGGGTTGGGAGAAGGCAGGAAGAGATAGGCTATGTTTGGGAATCTCTTTCCCTTCTGAATTGTACCTTTTTCAACTTTCCCTTCTCTTTTCCTTCCTCTTCCCTCTGCCCACTGCAGACTTGGCTACTGCCTGTAGTCCCCAGATGATCTTCACAGTCATAATAGAGGGAGGTCTGTGGTGACAGAACAGTAACTATTTATGACCTACACTTTGTGTGGCTTTATCTCCTCTATACAAAGGGGCCTCCAGAGGGAAGCTTTTCAGTCCTTGTTTGCTTCCCACTGTTACTATCTAAAAATTTTCTGTGCAACTTCAGAAGCATTTAGAGCTGGTTTCGGAGCCTGGAAGGTGGAGGGCTTGAGAAGGCTTCTTTTAACTTCTTCAGACTGTGGAAACTGTCTGTTTAGACTGAGAGCTGATGAGTCCTTGCTTCCTTTCTTCAGGTGAAAGGAGAAGGAGATATCCTCTGGGCATTGTGGTTGTATCCAAATCATCTCCTTACAGAAATGCTGTTATCCAAAGAAATCAGGATCTGTTATATTATAAGCAAGGTCTGCTTTAGTAATTTTATGCTGTTAGATTGGCTTTTGAGTTTGGCTTCAGATAAAAAAATGAGGGTGATATACCCTTGAAGTCACTTGTTTAGTTTGCTTTACCTTACCCTGGCCATTCATTAGTCTCAGAAAACACACAAAAACTCCAATATGGACTAACACCATGAACTTGATTAGAATGAACTCTTGGCTCCTACATAGCTCAAGTGAGCACATTTTTGTTTCCCCATTAGGTGATATTTTAACTGCCTTTATAATGTTACTGCTTCTTTTCCCACTTCACCACCCACTCTCCGTTTGTGGTCCAGTGAGAATATATGCTGTTCAATTGTATAGCTGTTTCCCCTGGGTGGGGCCAGGGAGCAAGAAGGGTGATTAAGTTGCATATGGCTAGCTCAGTTGTTATTGAACGCTGCCCTGGCTGATGCCTGATGTCTGCAGAGGATCCCCTTTGGATTCTGATCAATGGAGTGCTGAACAGTGAAGACAGCAAATGGCCAGTTTTCTCCTGTCTTTAAAATGAAGCATGCCCTCTCTGAAGGGCAACCTCTCCAGGCTGGCTCTCAAGTCTAAATGTAAATGACAGGACAGCGCATTCCTCACCTTTGAAGGCAGACAGGAGTCCTTCCCATTGATGGTCAAGATGCTTTATGGAAGGAGTCAGCTTTTGTTACAAATTCAAAACTCAGCCAGAATTATATCTCTGCTGGAGGCTTGATGAGAAGACCTCCTTTAATGTGGTGCAGGCATCATTTAAATGGCTGTGAGCTCCTGGGACTGGAACCTGGTGCCCTGTCTGTGCAGAGGTCAGCTGGTGAGTGTAAGCTACTCTTTTTCCTAAGAAAACTGGTCCTTATTGTTTTTTTTCATTCAGATAGAAATCATAGGAAAGTTTGAGCAACACAAGTATACAAAAAGGAATAATTTTTTAAAAATCAGCTTCTCAACAACTATTATAAATTAATTGTGGAGAGACAAAGTTATCACTGTGTAATCTGCCTAGCTTTTTAAAAAGTACTGCATGCTGCTAAGCATTTCATATGGGAGCAATATATTCCTTAATTGGGGAAAAGGTAAATGAAGGTAGCATACTAAAAAAAGGACTTTTGATCAGTTTGTTTTATGTAAAAATATTCATACTAGTTTTCTGAGATTTCCAGCTTTGTGATTTGAACAGTAGAGCTGCCCATGGGGGCTTTCTGAGTGATTTCTTTTCCTGAGGTGGGGTGGTAGTGAAGTCTTGAACCTCAGCATTTCTGCCATTGCAAGCTGTCTTGAGGGAAGCTATCTGGAACAAGTCATTTGCCTTTTAAGGTCCCCATCTGTAAATACACAGTGCCTTTGTTTCTCTGCAAGACATCCCAAGATATTATGAGAAAAAATAAGCAAAGTGTGTCCTTACTGTTTTTAAAGATTTGGCAAATACAGTGTTTTATGTAATATTTACGTTGGTTGAACTAACATGTCACTGACATCTGATTCATTCTCTTTCTTCATTAGACAAAGTATAAAAGTGGAGGGAGCCCTGGAGATTAAGACTTTGTTACCTACGTCTATGATTTTTTTTCAGTTACTAAACCAAAGTTTTAAAAATGTGATATTAACCTGGCCTTAGAGAACAACATAATTCGATTGATACTGCCTGATTTTACAAGTGGGTCTATACTGGGCTTGTGAAGAGCTAATGAAATTAACAAATGTTGTTTGACACCAGGAGCTGGTGCCTTTCTTCTCTGACTGTGCTTGTGATTTTTCACTATCCTACTGAGAAATCTGTAAGAGGAAAGGACACTGCGAGATGGCATAAGCAGATCCTCTAGGGGCAGAAGGAAAGGCTTGTCCTAGAAGAATCCTCAGTCACTCTCACTAACAGGAAAACCACTGTAGGAGGCTCAGCCACATTCCATTGGCACTCATGTCATTAAGCTAAAAGGACATCCATGAGTCAAGTGTGACTTGCTTGCTGTGAACATATTTTTAAAAAAGTATTTAGAAGAAAAGGGAATGCCAGATGGCAGTGAGTACAGCCTGTGCTCCAGACCTGCTGCCGCCTGAGCCACCTTTGCCTAATGATAGCTTTCACACCACATCAATTGAACCACTCTTGCAGTGCCTCCCAGAGAGGAGAAAGTGTGTGAAATGTGTTAAGCCAGGGGGCGGGGGGCCGGGGGGAGTAAAGGAAATAGAGGAATCCCCCCAAATCCTCATCATCTTCCCAGGAGAGCTGAATGGCTGGGCTTGTTTCTGTGTAAATATGCAAAAGGCTTTCCAGAAGACAGAGTTAGGAGATTTCAGGGAATAATGAAGCTGACGTGCATCTTTTTGGAATCTGATTCTCAGCTGTTCAGGTCTGAGAGGGATGATGCTACCTGTACTTAAGAGAAACTGCTTGCCTCTCTCCCCTTCTCTAGCTGCTGTAAGTCGACTGTCCGTGAACCATCATGTCACCAATACCGCACGGGCTCGTGCTGGATGATTGTTCTCTCCTGTGACCAACTTTTGAATCGGATGAAGTGCTAGTCTCTGTACTTCCACAGAATGCATTTTACTTGCTCTGGGACATTTTATTAATCTTTCTGCCTTCAACTCAGTATAGATAAAACTGAAAATTTGTAAATTATGTTACATAAGCTAAAACACATAGAGCCCACCCACAGTATAGAAAATTAGCATTTTCCCTACAAGAATTATTATTGTCTTTATGCATTATAGGAAATGGGACTTTAGTCATTTATGTACAAAACCATACCATTTCCTGAAAGAATATTTTCAATACTTTTAAAAGTTTTTTTCCCTAACAATAGGATACATGTAGAATCAGAATGTATTGTTTTACTTTCACTTATTACAGTAGTCAAAATTTTTTTTTCCTAAATGTGAAGGTTGTACGTAGGGGAGGTGTCCACGACTCACTTTGTACAACAGCGTTATTACTGTCTCCAGCTAAGTGAATAAATAAGAAGTGAGTTCCATTCTTGGCATCCCATCGGCTCTTAATAAAATTGTGGCAAAATCCTGAAAATTTGACAGTATATGGGATTGAAATTCTACAGAGTATTTCATCTTCTTGAGTTTAAGGGTTGTCGTTCCCGCCCCCCCCTTTCTTTCCTTGCATCTCCTTACTGGGGGTATTACAGGAACATCCAGAAATAGTAATCTTGCTTTAGTCAATCACTTTGCTTCTCGTGTTCGTTTGTGTTTAATAAACGCTCTTGGCAATTACAAATGAGTAAGAGGGTACCTGTGTGGGCTCCTGCCAGTGATGGAGAGCAGCTTTAGCTGGTGCCTGTTTCCACTCTCCCTTCCTCTACCCCTACCCTCCTCTTCGTCTTTCTCCCAGGATGACCTCGCTGAGCCCAGATTATCCCGTGTGCTCAGTGCCACACAGCTCCTTCCAGTTCCTTGCTTCATGCAGCTCCCTAATGCAGCCCCACGGGAGCCTGGCAATGACACAGTGAAGACCCTGCTACTCCCAGCGCTTGCCAGACTGGCCACGGAAGTGGCAAGGAACTCCAACTGTGTTCGTCTTTTCCAAAAAAACCCAGTAGCATTGATTCTTTGCTTTAAATGCACCTTGGAGAAGGGAAGGGCCGAGAGATTTAAAAGGCAGGAATTCTTGTCATGCGCTACAGCAGAGCAGCCTGTAGCAACAGCAGCAGCGGCAGCAGCAGCAGCAGCAGCGAGTCCTTTGGCGAGACTGCACCATTTTCCTCTCAGCCTGCATAGAGGTGTGGTTGGAAGCGCAGAATACTAACCCTCCTCCAGCACTTTCACAGAGGTGGCCTCTTCCTGGCTCCAGTCAGAAGACACAGACTGTCTGGAGGAGCCCCAGCGGCTGTTTCAACTGGTGATGTGTGGCTAAGGAAGGCTTTTGCAACTAGTCTGATGCTTGTCTGCACTTGCGGCCACCCGGCTGCTGAAGATCTCGAAGTCTAGGGCGCCACCTCCCCCTCGGGACCAGTTCTGAGTGTGGGTGCACGCCTATGCCTGTGCGTGTGCAGGTGTGTGCTCAGGGGCTCCTCTAGGGACCTGGGTACCTTGTAGTGAATTATGGGTGCTGCAGAGGCTGGAGCAAAATTATGACCTAGCTCCGGGGCCGAGTGGATTATTTTGTGAGTGTTCTGGCTGCCAGCCATTACTCCAGCGGGGAAAATCCCATCCCTATCTAGCTCTTAAAATCACCTGGATTGCTGGGGTGTGGAAACTGATCCTCTGCAACTGCTTCTGCTGATTTCCTCTGCAAAATGGCTCACGCTGCTGCTTCTATTAAAAAAGTTCGAGAGGCTGATCTGGATGAAAAGGAAAAAAATCTGGAGAGAGAGAGAAAAAAACAGCGGAAAATCCCCAGGGATCGAATGGAACGGAAAAGAAAGGTATGGGGAGCATCCCTTTAATCCTTTCTCTCTGTAACTCTGGGTAGAACCATCATCCTCGGGACTGACAACTTCATCTTCCCTTTCTCCATCATTCCCCTGCACCATTTCCAAGCTCAGTTTGCAGCCTGGAGCTCATGCCTCAATTTGCTGCATTGGGAGGAGATGCCTGATCTGGGTGAATTTCCTCTGCTTTGATCAAGCAAAGCAAAAATATGCCTTTACTTCATTTTTCTCTCTCCCTTCCCCAATTAAATTTATTCCATCTCAAACCCAGGTGTTTTAGCCTTCCAAGGGACTCTGGGCACTTGTCACAGAGGAAGGAAGGGGTTGATATATGATTGGAGAGTTCAGGTATTTTCCTCTTCTTCATCTTTACCACTAGTCATTAGCACTGCGCTTCCTCGCTGACTAGATATTTGATGTAGATACCTGGTTAAGAATAAATGACAGATTTTATGTGCTGTCATTTCCCTCCTGAAGCTTCACACTGCTTTCTGTGAAAATGTACTAAGAATGTTGGTGCAATGAACTCTGTCTCTGCATTTTTTAAAATCCTATTTTTTTTCTATCATTAATCCTAAATTTTACTTTTCTGGATATGGCAATTAAATGAAAACAGCAAGTTAAGCAAAGGACTGAAACACTGATTCCCTGTACATGAAACTATGGAATTGTTCTCTCTCTCTCTCTCCCCACCCTTTAAAATATTTTTTTCTTTTAAAATATAAATAATCTTACAGGTTGATGTAATGAAATACTCTCTCAGCCAATGGTCTGGATATCTAAAGGAAGAAGTTCTCTGTAAATTCTTTAATTAATAAAGCATGTCACTGAATAATTTCAGAAGACAATAACTGGCATAGTACATTAGCAGAGCCTAGACGTAGTGGTTTGTACACAAGCTGTTGTTAAACATAGCTCTGGGATTAGGGAAACACCGGAGATCCATTTGCATAGTAATCTATGTGTTCAAAATAGACTTTTTCCTTTACTTTTTCTTCTTCCATCATAGACATGATTACCTTTGCATTTTGAGGACATTGTCTTTGCCTCATTTTTGGAAAGACACTCAAGGACCAACAGGGGTTCATCACATTTCAGTTTTACTACTTATTTCTGCAGTAGTTACGTCGAAAGATCAAATGGCTGTATAACTAATATTCACAGGATGTAATGGTTTCCCTTCTGGGGAAAACTTTACCACTGCTTGATCTTTTAATGGGCCTTGTTTTAAGGGTGCATTCATACTTTTATAACATCAAAAGTCTTATTGGCCATTTTTGTGGAGGTTGGCTTCCTTCTTTGACAGCTACTGTAGTTGTTTCTAATCCTCTAAGTGGAACATTACTGCATATAGCAATTTCCTGTCTTTGTATCTTTTTTTTCCCCATATCTTTTAAAGTCTTTTGTCCTCCAAAACACAGTATATTATTTTCTTGGCCAGGAGTGTGCTTGTTCATCATCCAGTTGTGACCTAGCAACTTTGCTTAGCCAGGGTACCAGGCGTACACCTGGAAAGCCTCTTCCTTTCATTCTGGTTGGTTTCTGTATCTAGTTCAATGTTGCTTTTCTATACACCTTGTTAAGCCTGAAAAAATTATATTATTAAAATGGAAAGATGCCGGTATTTACTTGTTGAGAATCTCGGATGCTTGGATGCTGCATTGCTTTAGCTTGAATCCAGCACTGCCAGGGAGATCATTGGTTAGTAATGTGGTCATGTGACAGGATCTTCTGTCTTTACGTTTAGATATCATTAAGCTAGAACTAGAGTAAGTTGGGGAAATGAAACCATAGCTGCTGGTTTTCCTCATTCTTCTTGTTTCTTCAGAATCACCTATTTCTCCTCCTTGCCTTTCCACTGTAGATACCTGCGGGTACTACCTAGATGTTCACACAGCACAACAAATGCTTGCTAAAAGAGTGGGGTGTGTTTTTGAGCTATATCTGATTTATTTTCTAGATAGACAACTGCCAGACCACCTCATGTACATACCTTCCTGACCCAGTTTTCAAATTTGATCTGAGAGAAGAAAAATCACCTTATTATAATTCCTTAAGATGTATACAATACTAGCTCATGAAGGAAAAAAAAAAAAAAGGATATTTGCCCATTGCTGGCATTTTGGAAAACCATTTTCAGGAAATAAAATTTAAAAATTATCTTTTTTTTTCTTTTACCGATGTCATTTGATAACCATAAGGGGATATAGCAGTTGTAAGGATGGCTGAGTGTATTGAATATAATTTTCATATCTATTTGTAAAGTATTTTGCCAAGAAACCTGTTTATTCAAAAAATTCAGGTAAGACCTGCCCCAATGCAGATAAAAGCTAATTATAGAGCTTGGACAAAAAATATATAAGCTGATTTTCAAAGGATTTTTTAAAACATGGCACAGATATTGATTATTAAAATAATTCAATTAATCTGCCTCATATTTGGACTCTATTTTAATATTATTTTTTAAACTTGCTATTAACTAAAAGAATACTTATCATTTTGTATTCCATAAAATATTTAAAATCTATTTTGATTATTTGTAAACTTGAATCATGTTTTACTATAATACCCTATACCAGGTTGTCACTGGTGTGGTTTTAAAGATGGCTTATATACTAAGGGATCTAATTTCAACCACATTATAAACAGAAAATATTTTGAAATAATATATTCCAGTTTCTTTAGGCTATACGCTAGAATTCTGATATTTATACTAACTGTGCATTATATCTGTGTCATACTGTGTAAAACCAGAATGAAACTAAGCTTTAAGAAAATGGATGGAGATTAAGATTAGAGGAAACTAATATATATATATTCGTTTGTGCAAAAGACTATATCTTTCTTTTTTATAGGAATAAGAAAATATTATTAGCTTAATATTAATGTGTCATTTTTTGCATGCCAATTTCTAGCTTTTATATTAGATCTTGAATTTTAGACTTGAGAAGGATTCTAAAAGGAATGGTTAAGCAAATTATCAGAGTTGTCAAAACTTGGGAGTCTTCTAGAAAGCAATTTTCAAATAGAAGATTCTTAGCAAACCGTATATTATTTCCCAGCTGTACATTTTTCTATTTGGAAAAATAAATACTCTTCAAGGAATGAGTAAAAAAACAAAACAAAACAGCTGCATCCTTGACAGTAAAGCATATGTTTAAATAATCTCTCTTATCTAAACTTAGGATCACGTCTTTTCAAATAAATTCCTGCATTCTCCATTTCTCAGCTTGGACAAACCATTCTCCAATCCATCATGTGTACAACACTCATTAGAATCATGTAAGATAAAAGAAAATTTGTATGACTCTTAGCATTCTGATACGTAAGAAATCTTCCTCATCGTTTTAATTTATACTATTACTAATGCCCGTGTTTGTATTCCAGGAAAAATGTGTATGATAATATACTAAGCAGCAGACACACTGTATGTGATGTTTACACACAGTATACCATTTAACCCCAGTAACAGTTTGATATACTAGATATTATTGTCTTGGTTTCATAAGTAAGGATACTGAGACCCTGAAAATTATGGAACTTCCTTAGTCATACACAACTATTAGGTGACAGAGTTGGGATTTGAAATCAGGTCTATTTGGCTCTAAAGTGCATTGGGGGAAGAAAAAGGTAATGTGACTTCTTGGTTTTGTATCAGCAATGATCATTGTAAGTAAGTCATTTACTCTATCAATATTTTAATTTTTTCACCTCCAAAATACCTTGATACAGTGAAAGACATTTAAGTACTGAGAATAAATTAAGCAATGTGTTTGATGGGAAACTATAAATTTAAGGTTGTGTTTGTATTGTAATTGCACCAAAATAGTTCATGAGATTGAATCAACTATTTAAAATCAAAATTTGCTTCTTAAATTGTTGCCAATTGCTGGCAGTGATAAACTATTATGTCATCATTCTTTATTATATTTTTATTAGGATTTCAGAATGTACATACATATTTGCATTTACTAAAGTAAAAGGTGATTTTGCATGCAATCTTTTTTCCAAGTCCTTTTCATTGAATTCCACAGGAAAAAAAAAGTTCCGGTCAGATCTTTGCTTTATTTTAATGGGTGTAGTTAGTAACTTGCAGGGAGCAAAATTTACTAGTTAGAATAATCTTTGTAGGACACTCTACCCCACCAACCATATTCTCCTTGTCCTTTGGGTATTTAACTGATGGCCATAAGAATGCTTAATGAGTACTTATAATAGACACCCCACGAAATTGTAAGGGGACATTGGGAAATAAAATCTTTTAAAAGTTATAGTGGTATATTTTTCAAATGGAAGATATTTTATTTGCACATCAAGAGATGAATATTTTCTATAATTTTAAATTGTGATGTGAGAATGAGTTGGAAATCCATCAGTCCCCTCTTACCCTCAGTTTTGTTTTATATAGTTTCAGTTACCAGAATTCAACTGTGGTCTGAATATATTCCAGAAGTAAACAGTTCACAAGTTTTCAGTTGTGCACTGTTCTGAGTAGTGTGATGAAATCTCCCACCATCCCACTGATTCCTGCATGAGATGTGAAGCCCTTTGTCCAGCCTATCCACTACCTTTTCATTAATCACTTAGTAGCCCTTTAGTTATCTAATGACTGTCATGACTGTTACAGTTATTGTGTTCAAATCACCCACTTTTTTACTTATTAACAGTCCCAAAGTGCGAGAGTAATGATGCTGACAATTCATTTATGCCCTACTTCCTTTCAGTAAAAAGGTGAAGGTACAGTAAGATACTTTGAGAGACCATATTCACATACCTTTTATTATAGTATATTGTCACAATTGTTCTATTTTATTACTTATTGTTGTTAATCGCTTATGGCACCTATTTTATAAATTAAACTTTAACATACCCTACATGTGTAGAAAACACAATATACATGGTGTTTGGTGCTCCCCACTGTCTCATCCATTGGGGTATTGTATCTCCTGTAGATAATGGGAGACTGTAAACATAAAATACAGTGACAAGCTGTGCTGGCTTTTCCTTGTGTCCTGTGAATGAGCCCTACTGTGTAGGAGGGTTGGGGTCAAGCTAGTCATCTCTCCTGTCTATGAGCCTTCAGCTTTGACCTTCAGCACCTTGATTCCAGAACGCAGCCCAGCTCTGGAAGTGCAACACTAAGTTAAGAACCACATTGTACAAAGCTTTCTGGGCATCAAATCAAACATAATGTGATTAAAAATACAAATCACAGCAGAATATCATGACTCTGTAAAATGTATTATATTCTAGAGTCTCCAATCAACTTTTTTTTTTGCAGTACTGGGGGTTGAACCCAGGGCCTCCAACTTGCATGCTGTGCAAGTGCTGGGGACCACTGAGGTGCACCCTTAGCCCATTTTTCTACTTTTTGAGACAGGTCTCTGCCTCTGGTCTCGGGTTTGTGATCCTCCTGTCTCTTCCTCCCAAGCTGCTGAGATTACAGGCGCGCACCACTGCGCCGGCTTCCAATCAGTATTTTTAAAGAGGTACATCAAATAAATTTTCTTTAACTAATTCTGGAGAACCTTTTCCTCAGTACATGGGTATTTCTAGAAACAACACTAATGCAAGATAGATTGATGATGTCTTGAGCTTTACCAGGATAGATCTGCTCACATCCTAATGTCCACTTGTAAGTGAGAATGTAAATGTTTTGTTGAGTTGCTTTTACCAACTGATTCTAAATAAAAATGTTCAGGCCTAGCTATTTAAATGTGAAAGCATCCATAGACTAGTAATTTTTTAAATCATTTCATTCTTCACTAACACTCCTCCTATCTCTTTTCCTTAGCTCAATTCACAAAATCTTTGTTGCCTGGAATAATTACATAAGTGATATACACTTTTAATGACACTCTTAGCCAGCACCATAAATCTGAGTTTTTATTAGGTTTTAGTGATAAAAACCTCTTTCAATGACTGAATGGGTGACTAACTACTAGCAGAGGGTTATAGCTATCAAATTTGTGTAATTGTGGCAAAACCAGTGCTGATTATGTGGCTTGAGATAAGTTTCTAAAGAAGACTTTTGAGAGACAAAGAAAATCTTTATTTAGAAAAGGTACTATGAGTGAGTTGAATTTAGTTTTGTAATCTAAACTCTTATACACATTTTTCCTTTTTCATTATATGAGTCCGAGTTCATCTAAATGTTTTAGTCTTTTAGAAATGAGAATTCATTGGTGACCTTTGTCACAAATGTTTAGTTGTATTAAACCCTTTTATTCATCAATTAGGTTAAAAGAAAATGATGATTTCCATCACGCCAGTGGGTTCCAGAAACTATGGATGGCACCAAACTTGGTGTGTATTTTGTTTTTTCCTGTACATGTTGACTTACATTGAAGTTTAATTTATAAAGTACATACAGTAAGAGATTAACTGCAATGCCTAATAATAAACAGCATATTTTGATATCAAAAAGAATACTGAAAATATTTTATGGAAGTATTATAGATGTCAGTGAAAATATAAGGAAGTGAAAACACAACGACATTCACTCCCTATTTGATGATGATGTTGTGTTTTTCTTTTTTCATTATGCCACTCTTTTTCATTTATATTTCCCAAAAATAATTTCTTCACAAAGACTATTTAGTTTTATTTTCAGTGACAGATACTATATATTGAAATAAAGAGTAGTACAAAGAAGGGACTTCTCAAACTTGGAGATCCATATAAGTTCAGCACCTTGATTCCAATGCTAATGAATGAAGAAGCAGAATGTGATCCTTTTGTTCCAAAGATGAGCTTGGATTTTAAATACTTTTTGTGAAAATGTCTTCAGAATCATATGGTTCTATTGGATTCATAATAAGTTAGAATCCTGGGATTCTGGGAAGGAAAGCAGAATAAAACCTAGATATCTTTAAAAGTACTTGGTGATTCCACCCAAGACTAGAAACAACTAGAACAAACATTCCCATTCTTCTTGGGGGAAGAATGGAACTTAGACTAATAACAGATTTACTTTAAATATTTGGTATGGCTCTAAATTGCCATTGAGAAAATTTTTCCATGTGTACATAAGAGACACTCTGGCAACTTTTTGAAAGTTTAACAATCTTAATTAGCCTCTATAATAATCAATTAATTCTGAACAGAGAAAAGGAAACAGTTGTTTAACAGGTAAGTTGGAAGGCTTCATAATCTGCAGTTTGACCATCTTTGCCTTAATGAAATAATCTTCAGGAATAATGGAATGATCTTCAGGGGGTTTGTGTGTTTCTGTGATTTATATAATGAACCTGAAAGAGTTTGACCAAATTATCTATACCAAGGTTTTGAAGGTAGGCATTACATTGTGATTTAAAGGTTAGGTGTTACACAGTTCAGTTCGTACTTTTTTAAAATTAAAATTAAAAATTTATTTATTTATTTATTTATTTATTTATTTTTTCACAGTACTTGGGGAATGAACCCAGGACCTCACACATATTTTGCAAATGTTCTACCACCAGGCTGCGCCCCCAGCCCTTTTTAATTTTTTATTCTGAGCCAGGGTGTTGCTCAATTATACAGGCTTCCCCTGGCCTCCAACTTGCAACCCTCCTGCCTAGGCTCCCAGTGTCCCTCCATCACTGGGATTTCAAGCATGTGCTACCCTGCTTGGTTAGTTCATACTTTTTCAAAAGAACTCACTGAATGTCCTAGAGATTTAATTGGTTACTTAGTAGCCTGGGAAAGCTAAGGCCTTTGGAGATTTTAGTACTTCTAGAACTCCTAACAACAACAACAACAAAGAACTCCTCATTCAAGTCAGTAACTATTTTTGTTTCTTGTACTTGACTTTGGTATGTGTGTGTGTGTTAGATGGTATCCGACTCAAAGCGACCCTCAGAGGGTTTTCAATGGCTGACTGTTTTGAGATTGCCTTGGGAGTGGATTGCCAGGTCCTTCTCCCATTTTTGCGGTGCTGGGAATTGAACTCAGGACCTCAGAGACTGCAGAGTAGCCCTTTACCAACTGAGCTAAATCCCAGCCCTGACTTTGGTAGGTCTTTACAAAATTATATAAAATAATATGAATGTAGTGAAGAAGAAGGAATGAGCAATTCATGAATCCCCTTGAAATATTTAGATATTCTCTTTTAATATTTATAACTTAGAAACTTCTTACAGTGTCAGGGTGTTTTGTTTTGTTTTTGTGGGAGATTTTGCTAACTGCTTTCTTTTTCTCTTCCTGGCTAAGTACAGCTTCCAGAACAGCCAGAAAGAGATTCCTCACTCAGTTGTACAGAATTCTGGGATGGACTTCTTTAACATATATGCTTGGAGTTGCTCCTTTTATTTTCTATCATTTCATTAGCAGCTTTGACAGAGGATGAAATTCTTTCCACTTCATCCATGAGAGCTTCATTTGTATCCAACTTAGCTTTTTCTCAGATACATTGTTTTATTGTATATCATTACTATGCTGCATATAACATGGGGGACACCTCAATAGAATCCATATTAAGGAAGAGAAATAGCAAAGGGCCAACAATTATTATAAAGTTAGGAATATAATCAATTTATTTGTTAGAAGTAATGGTGTTATTTCATTTATGTGTATTTCTAGGCTTTATATATATCTTTTTGCATGGGTACATGTCAATTACCATTATTTTTTTAGTACTGGGTATGAACCCAGGGCCTACCACATACTAGACAAGTGTTCTGTCACTGGCCTAGAACATTCACCACATTCATATTATTTTATATAATTTTGTAAAGACCTACCAAAGTCAAGTACAAGAAACAAAAATAGTTATTGACTTGAATAAAGAGTTATAGAAGTACTAACATCTCTAAATACATGAGCTCTTCCAGGCTGCTAAGTCACACCTGCAGCTCCTTTTTTGTTAGGATCTCGCTTAGTTGTGCAGGCTGCCCCTGGCCTCAAACCTGGGATCTTCCTGCCTCAGTCTCTCTAGTAGCTAGAGTTATAGGCATATGCCACAGTGCCTGGTTCAATTACCAATTTTAACTCATATGTTTATAATTTATTTGTTGAAAAATAAAAACTGAAATTAAGACTAACAATGACATCTCTTTGTGTATTTGTTGTTGTTGTTGTTGTTAGGTGCCGTAGAGTCGGTATCCGACTCACAGCGACCCTGAGTACAACAGGCGAAACACATTTGTCAGTGCTTCTCTGCTGTTCATAGGGTTTTCAATGGCAGATTGATTTTTGGGAGGGGGTTGCCAGGTCCTTCTCCCAAGCCTACAGCACCTGATGTTCCCAGGTGGTCTCCCATCCAAGTACTAACCAGGCCTGACCCTACTTAGCTTCTGAGATCTGACGGGATTGGATGCCACAGGGCTACAGCTGCAGGCTTTGTGTATTTATATATGATTAATGATGGTTATTCCAAATATCTATGTTTCAGGAACATATTTTAATCTTTAGGTTGAAGGTTTTTGCAAAAGTAAAAGATATCAATGCCACAAAAATGAACATTAGTAATCTACTTTTATTATGCATATGAAGATCAAATACTACTGGTGCATTTGAGAACAATTTTAGCTGTTAACCTTTTCAAGACATTGAGCTGATTAGAGGTGGGTGTGGATGTGGGATTGAAGATTATAAAGAACACACATATATCAGAAAGTTGTTTACTAATTTTATAACTGATCTTTACACAAAGGTACCAAATGCTACTAAAGTTCCATTAAATACATTTTGCTCCCAAAGGCAGAATACACACACACACACACACACACACACACAGAAAGACAGAGAGAGAGAGAGAGAGAGAGAGAGAGAGAGAGAGAGGGCAGAAAAATATATACCTATCTTGGGATGAAAACTATGGAGCTACTAGCATTCACTTGCCTGCAGCCATAGCACTGTCGCCTCCGATCCCGTCAGATCTCTGAAGCTAAGCAGGGTTTGGCCTGATTAGTATTTGGATGGGAGACCAGCTGGGAACACCAAATGCTATAGGCTTGGGAGAATGACCTGGCAACCTACTCCCAAATATCAATCTGCCATTGAAAACCTTGTGAACTGCAGAGAGAAGCACTGGCAGTAGTGTTTCATCTGTTTTAAGTAGGGTTGCTATGAGTCAGACACCGACTCGACAGCACCTAACAACAACAGGCATCCATTTGATTAACACCATCTGTTGAGGGAAGTTATACTACACATTGCAACTATAATTCAATTCAACTTCGAAAGGTAATAAATAGATAACATCTGTTAAAATTTGTATACATTTTTAGGACCCTTGGCATACACACATATACATATGTACATATACACATACACACAACATGAAAGAAGGCATACCATTGGTGGAGAGGAAGGGGGAAGGGGGTCATGGCAGGACATGAAAGAAGGCATACCATTGGTGGAGAGGAGTGGAAAGGGGGTCATGGCAGGACATGAGAGGGTAATGGGGGGTAAGCATGAGCAGTATATAATGATATCCATGTATGAGAAGGCCATAATGAAACCCATTAAGTTGTAGACTAACTAAAAAAATTACTAATAAAAACCCCCTAAACACACAAAATTTCAGAAGAGCTGTGCTTAATTCTGTCTAATTGTAACCTTGGGTAAAAATTGACCTGACCCCAGTTCATCTAGCTATTGCATTATGTGTACCTGAAATCTGTTAGGATTATTTCTGTTCTTATATAATGCCATTTTTACTTGTGTCTTTGCCTCTTGTCATTATTAGCAATGTGATAGTTTGGTGGAATTTCCAAGTTTTTCTTCATTCAATATGACTTTTCTTGAGCTGCCTGTATGTTCCAGACACAGTGCGCTCCTCAGAGGAGTTCACAAACCACCTGGGGTGATACGAACTTCTACAAATACCAAGAATAAAATATATTTGGGCCATTAAATTGGATTTGAGATAGTCTATTTTTGTACATATGACACATTTTTTTCTTTAATAGGTCTTACCTGGCAGTTGAAATAATGGAAGGAGATAGTTCCTGTTGTGGTGCTTGCCATTTTCTGCAAGTTATTAAGGCAGTATATATAGAGAGAATGAAGTAATTGTATAAAGTTGTGTGGTGGTTATTTTGTATTGCACATTATGATTTAAGTGATTTGAAGGAAGAAGTTTATTATGGTTCTCTTATTTTCTATTAGGTACTCTGTATACTGACAATACCAGGTTTTAGAAACCTACAGAGAAGTATCATCATGGTGTTGTTAATCACTTTACAAAGATCAGATGGCAGTAGTGGTAGCTGTCTTTGCATTTGCAGACCCTATGATGACAAGTGTCTACAAGAAATTGTTATTAGGTGCCCTTGAGTCAGTGTCTGACTCATAGTGACCCTATGTACAACAGGCAAAACAATATTATTTGTGCTTCTCTGCTATTTGAAGGTTTTCAGTGGCTGATTTTTTTTTTTTTTTTTTTTTGAGGGGAAGGGAGTGGGTTGCCCGGTCCTTTCCCCCAAGCCTATACCACCTAGTGTTCCCAGGTGGTCTCCCATCCAAGTAGTAACTAGGCCAGACACTGCTTGGCTTCTGAGATCTGATGCATTTAGATGCCACAGTGGTACTGCTATACGCCTGCAATAAATACCTGAAGAAAACTCAGCAATGCCCAAACCATTCAGCTGTGCAGCTCGGTGAAAATAAAAACTGTCTTTGAGTTCTTCTACAAGTAGTAGTACAAACTTCTTTATGGGTAGCTCATTCCTCAAACTAGGCCAGAATGATTAATTAAACCATATCGCATCGTAAAATGATGGAAACCAAGTATAAGTGGACCAGGTTGCCTGGAAGTGGTATCTCCTTTGAGGGTAGAGGTCACTTGGGAAATGAGGAGTTTTTGTTCAGGGTGGTCATCTACTAATCATGGGGCTTTAGTGTGGGCTCTGAGGACAGGAATCAAAGCCTGGGTGTGGGTGGGAGAGAAAAATAGCTGTCTGTGACAGCACAAGTTACCAGTAATGGAGGGAAGGCAGACAACAAAGGACCAAGGAGCAGAGGCCAATTCCCTTACCACAAACACTGTACTGAGGCACATAAGGGATTTTGTGTGTAACTTAAAGCACACATACCCAGTCATTTAATGGAAGAGGCAATTTCAGAACTTTTGACTCTCATAATAGAAAGGAGCATTGAAACATAGAAGAATTTAGGGGATGTTCATATAAGAAACGTTTTGCCATTGAAGGAAGCTTGATGATTAAGATGCATGCCTTTTTAATCAATGTAATTGGCCTTCACTCAGGGACATTCTCATTTGTGTGTCCTACAGTAAGTTGTATAAGACCTTATGAAACCATTCAGTCACTCGAATGATCCTTTGTTGTTGTTGTTAGGTGCCGTCAAGTCGGTATCCGACTCATAGCGACCCTGCATACAACAGGCGAAACACTGTCAGTGCTTCTCTGCTGCTCATAGGGTTTTCAATGGCGGATTGATTTTTGGAAGTGGGTTGCTGGGTCCTTCTCCCCAATGATCCTTAGTATTCAACAAAATTTGATTTTTAATCCAAAAAGTCAGATCATTATACTGTTTAATTTTAATCATATTTTTCACTTAAGAGTCAACCAGAAACTCTTTTATATTGTACCTTGTTTTATTTCTCTTCTTTCTTGTCTTAGATAAAAAATATACCATGCTTCATTTTCCATCAAGTAGCCTCCCTATTTCCAAAGTGGGTTCAGATGTATATAATGCACATGACTCAGGTATTACCATCCCTTGGACCAAGGAAATATTAGTTAAATAACCACTGTGCACTAAATTTTAAAGTGAAAGTAGCAATGCTTATTGACTGAGTTAAGAAAATTCTCTCAAGTAATTTCTCTTTTACATAGGGGTTTAAGGTTAATGTCAATGGGAGAAAACAGGACAGTGCTAGATTATTTCGTTATTTTTAAAAAGAGCCTGGCCTTGAAGGATAGTTAAGGTTTACTTGGTTGGAGAGACTGTCTCAGAGATTGGATATAGAAGTCAGTGAGCAGCACGATGACCAAAGAGGAAAGGAGGGGTGGGCTGGAAATAAAGGTGAAGGGCCTTCAAAAGAAGGAAGGAGTAACTGAACTCAGTGAAGGAAAAAAAAAGAAAGAAAAGAAAAAGAAACTATGGAAGGTGTTGGTGAGAAAGATTATGGGGAGGAAGCAAAATTGGCAAAGTCAGCAGGAGACTGGTACCATAATCCAAGAGAGACAAACAGGGCTTGGCTTGAACGTTTGCACAGAAAAATCAGCAGGGAAGGAAACAGGATGGATATCAGTACTCAACCAGGAATGCAGAAGAAAGAGAAGGGTGAATAAGAATGACTACAAAGTTGTACATTTCAATGACATTCAAAAGGGTAGTCAATCAGCCAGATGCTGTGGTGCATGCATGCCTGCAATTTCAGTGACTCAGGTAGCTGAGGTGGGAGGACCGTGAGTTGTAGCACAGGGCAGTCTGTGCAATACTGACTCAAAATAAAAAATTAAAAATGGGCTGAAGGTGCAGTTTAGTGGTAGAGCACTTGCCTAGCATGTGCAAAGCCCTGGTTCAACACCTCAGGACTATAAAAAAAAATTGTCAAGAGAAAAATGAAAATACATTAAAATGGTGATGGGATAATGTTTATCTTACTTAAATGTAGAGACATTGTACATAAAAGACCAAGAAATAAAAATGTTTTAACTTTGTATTTTGCTATAGTAGAAACACTAGCAAATTTAGATTTGGAAGTTCTTTTCTTTTTATCTTTTGTTAGTAAATGATAATGGGGTACAGAGTCATACAGCACTGGCTTTTTTCATTATGCATCCTTTACATCACTTCTGGCAACACTTTCATCAGCCCACAAAATTTATGGAGCCTTACAGCTAATATATGTTGTTGGTGTTAGGTGCTATCAAGTCAGTATCTGACTCATAATGACTCTGTGTACAACAGAGGAAACACTGTTGTCAGTGCTTCTTTGCTATTCATAGGGTTTTCAATGGTAGATTATTTTTTGGGAGTGGATTGCCGAGTCCTTCTCCCAAGGCTAATATGCAGTAAAACTCAAATGCTTATTTGGGCTATATTCCCCTATTTTTACAATATACTCATGAAGTTTTGCTGTTTACATTGAGATCGTCCTCTCCCCATTCATCCCTCCACATTGACCCTCCTCCCCATCCCATTTTCCCCAGTCTTCACTTCCCTCTACTAGTTCCCTCCATCCTTCTTTCTATTCTTTATATTGTCCCTTCTATGCTGTTTGTGCATTTTTATATATCAACTTATGTATAGGATATTTTTCTTTCTTTAGGTATGATTCAGCTCCCACGTATGAAGGAGAACATATGGTATTTTTCTTTGTGAGCTAGTGTTCGTTCACTTAGGTTGATGTTCGCCAGGTTCATCCATTTCGCTGCAAATGACATTATTTCATTTTTTTTATTGTTGAGTACTATTCCATTGTGTATATGTACCATAAATTTTTTTATCCATTCTTCTGTTGATGAGCACCTTGGTTGGTTCCATAACCTTGCTATTTTGAAAAGTGCTGCATTGAATATGGAGATGCAGGTATCTCTGTGGTATGATGACTCAGCTCCCTTTGGGTATATTCCCAGTAGTAGTATAGTTGGCTCGTATGGCAGTTCTATTTTTAGTTTGCTTAGGTATGTCCATATTAATTTCCAAAGTGGTTAAACCAATTGACAGTCCCACCGACAGTGTGAGAGGGTTCCTTTTTCTAAACAATGTCACCAGCTTTTGTTATTATTTGCTTTATTGATCTTGGCCATTCTTAGTGGAGTTAGGTATAATCTCAGAGTTGTTTTGATTTGCATTTCCCTAATGACTAGGGATATTGAGCATTTTTTCATGTGCTTTATGGCCTTAAGAACTTCTTCATTTGAGACCTGTCTGTTCAGTTTCTTTGCCTCCTTGTGTATTGGGTTGGTAGTTGTCTTGGAAGTGCTTTATTGAGTCCTTTGTAAATTCTAGAAATTGGTCTTCGGTCAGATGTGTAGGATGTGAAGATTTTCTCCCATTCAGTGCGGTCTTCCTTAACTCTGTTGTTTGTTTCTTTGCTGTACAGAAGCTTTTTAATTTCATGTAATCCTACTTATTGATTCTTGTTGCAATTTCCTGAATAATTGGAGTCTTATTAAGGAAATGCTCTCCTATGCATATATGCTGGAGCATGTTGCCTGTCTTTTCTTCTAATAATTTTAAGGTTTTGGGTTTTATGTTCAGGTCTTTTATCCATTTTGAGTTAACTCTTGTGCAGATTGAGAGGTGCAGGTCTGTTTTCATTTTTCTGCAGATGGAAATCCAAATTTCCTGGCACCATTTGTTGAAGAGACTATTTTTTCCCAATATGCTTGCCTTTGCTGGTGTGTGATATTAATGATATTGTCCGATAGTTTGCACATTCAGTTGGATCCCCTTTTTTGGGAATAGGCACAAATATGGATCTCTTCCAGTCAGTTGGCCAAGTAGCAGTTTTCCAAATCTGTTGGCATAAACATGTTAACACCTCCAGTGCTGCATCTGTTTGTTGAAACATCTCTATTGGTATCCCATCA